>RXPK01003860.1:0-62371 GCA_004143645.1 Protaetia brevitarsis
TACGTGAAAAGACTCATAAAAATTCCCTGTAGTTAGAAGTACTATGTAAGATACCTGTACAGTTTTAGGGCCACAAAATTGCCCCAAATTTGTACAGGAATTTTACCAATATTTTGAGTATGCATAATATGGAATGTAAATTTGCCACAACTGCTTATAGTGTAAGGTGTAAGTATAATTTATTTGATTATTTATTCTAGTTATTAAACAAACACCTAACATCTTTAATATTTATATTCATAAATAAATAATCAAAAGTAGTTGCAAAATACACGAGGTGTTTAAGACGTGCAGCACAATGCAAGTGCAATATAAGCACAATTAAAATCATTTACACATCACGGGTATAAAAAAAATGAACCACGGCACATATACAATAAATACAATACAGAAACAACGTATTTTTAAATTGGCTTAGGTCAAGTTAAGACTAATGTAAATGTAAACTTTATCGTTCAGACAGAATGCAATACGGCACACACGTTTATAGAAAGCCGCATTATACATGTGAAAAGAAACCAAATAAATGAGTAAAAGCATCGCTCGACGTACAGATAATAATAATACTTAACGCCCTTCGACATCCTTTACTGTTTATTTGAGGAGCAAACTCGTTAATCTTAACCTTGGAACAGTGCAAATAAATACAGTCTGGGATACTGCGCAAACACCCTCTCCATTGCACTTATTCTACATTTTTTTTTTCCAATCGCGATGTAAACAACGCGAACGTAAATATTCCGTCATTATGTTGCGATTATTTCCAATCGTGTGGAAATTGAGAACTTGCATCAACAGCCTAGTAATTTTCTGAATAAGGTATCTTTTTATGCACTCAGAGGTATAATGTACGAGAGTACGAGTGCATGTAGATACGCATATTTACCAGAATAATTTATGAGCGTTCAATAATACGCCTAATAGCGAGGTAACGAAATTGAAAATTCCTGAAATGTTTCGTACAAGCATAGAAAACACTCTAAGATAAATTGCTCTTTAACTTGTACTAAAGTAATCGCCTCGTAATTATGTTTGTCCAATAGATTTTTTTTAATTGTACACTGAGAAAAGAGATTGCATTAAATGAAAAGTTTTATAACTTTTGGTCTTTATCATGTTTAACGAAAAGAATACTTTTTCTCAGAAAATTGTTTATTTTAATTGAAAGTAAGGTGCTGTTTTTCCGGAAGACTATTTTTTTCTTAAGTACATGCTTTTCGACGAAAAGTAACCGTAATTAAATGGAATGCACCTTAGTTTTGATTAATTAATGTTTTATAATGTCTGTAGAACTTCTGTTTAAGTAAGACAATACATTACATATTATATTGTTAGCATTATTGAGATATAAACAGTATTTTAAATAAAAAAGCCGAACCTTTTGGTTTATTTGCGTGGACACGCATGTATACATTGATTTAAAATGTTTGCCTTTTAACGGAAAATGCAAGTACCTGTATTCAAGCTGAGTGCTTTTTTACGCGGACGCATTTTAGCTTTATTCATGTTCCACGTGCATAAGTCTCAGATACACAAACAATAATGAACAAAACTGAATATTTTTCGGGCGGGGTTAAAGAATTTTCAGAGATAATTGGAATCTTTTCAGTTAATGCTGATTTACTTATAAGCCAAGGAACTTTACACCAGTATATATAGTGTTTGAATGTTTTAAAACTGTTATACACAGGAAAAATAATTTTGTTGCTTTCAACCATTTTTCATGCATTTTGTTACAGTTACTAAATTATTACTTGATTTATAAATATTAAAAATATTCCTGTATTCAATCAAACAAATAATTTGATTAGTAGATTTATTTGAAGCTAGCGCAGTATTTATTAATTAACTAAATATTTACATGGAAGTAAAAATAAATATCGCATTTTATTTTCGTATAGTGGTTTTCTTCCCATATAGTATAGCAGATATACTTATGTGTAGTAGAGAAATTGTCGCATAGATGGCGCATCTCCCATTTCATTCCAGTAACAGATAATATTTCGCACAAAATAGGCTGGAAACTACGATCGTAACATACTAACCTGGTATAGTTACCAGAACAACATCTGATAGGAGTCGTCGCCATTCAAAGGACGATTTCTTTAACGGCACACTAGAGTGATTAGGATGTGTAACTATGACCACAGTATAAGCAGAGTAAGGACAAGCTCGCAAAATCCTTTGTTCTTTTGTGGTCCGTTTTGCACGACAGTTTTCCAGCTGCCATTTGTTAAAGCTTTGCCGCGAAGTTTTTCAAACGTGTGGAATAATTTATATTTTAAAGGAAATAGAAAAATAGATTAAAAAAACACACAAATTTATGCGCTTTTTATTCTGATTTGTTGCAAATATTTCATGAACAGTTTATAGTAATAAAAAACACGATTCCAGTAAAATAATGTTTGATTAAATGATGGGTACATATATTTGCGAGTGTTTTACGATAATTATGTTTATATTCTTTCCTTTTTGTGAAATAAATCTTTATTTATATATTGTGAGTAAAATGTCATAGTAAATTGATTTTTTTTCATAAAATCTTTTCATTATTATTTAGGGGTCTAAATTAAACGAGGTCTCGAAATAGAGACCTCGTTTAATATCACCGCAACCCCCAGGTTGACAAACGATCTAGATAAACAAGTAAATACCAAAATTATTTCAAATCGGTTTATTATTAATTGTAGGTTAAATCAATATATAAAAGAAACTTTCCTAAGTATAGGTAAAAAGCCGATTTGAAGTAATGCAAATTTAATTAATCCTTTAATTTATTTTAATGATAATAATTATTTGTGATACATAATAAATCACCTTTATTGTATTTTTGTATAAGTTGAATAATATAATCAACAAGTGATTTTATTCTTCGCCCACGGACTTGTTCTTCTATTCAAATAAATTCTACTTTGAGTTATAGCAACTGGTGTAGAGATAATAGCACGAAGTGATACCTGCCTAAATATGTTGTTTGCTTTCTTGCGTAAGTGGAAAACCAGGTAAATTAATTCCAGCCTCAGACTGGATATAAAAATAATTTTTATGATAGTGACTAACACCTCAAGTCGATAAAATGTAAAAAGGTTACTTACCCATTAACTGTAATGGCAGTAAATTGCTATTTACACATACTGAGGTCATGTTGGAAAAGTGAAATGCTCCAAAACAAGAGAGGAAGATATTAAGATAAATTAGAAGCATTTCTAAATGCATTTATTTGGTAACTCTTTTGCTAGATAGTAAAGACAGGCACAAATAACTAATTTAAAGAGAATATTTACGTTATATATTAACAACAATTTATTGGGCGCCTAGCAGTGTATGGTACCTATTTACTCTTTAATTTTTAGCCAACCATATTCTACAAATCTCTCAAAAAATTGAATCTATATTATTTTTGCTAGTGGGTATCTACGCCCTACATTCTTTCATAATTTATTCGATGTTCGATTAAAAATGAAAGTCCACGAATTTCCGAAACAATTGTCCCGAATAATTTAATGTCATGTGGCGTGCCCCATGTCCTTGAGTGAAATGGTTATTTTTGTTCAAAACGTCAGCAAAATCATTCTTTTTCTAAGTACTCATTAAAGTTATTTTTTTATGATAATTAGTTTTTTCCTTTTTTTGGGAATGGACGAACACTTATGGCAGGTAGTGTATACCGAAAATAATTAACTATATTATCCAATGTCCCATATATGATTACTGACTGCATCAACAATCCTATCAATGCACAACAGCAAATTATGCTCGTAGTCAGCACAATTCCTCACAAAACACGAGGGCATAGTAAATATATCATTTACGACGAAATGATTTCCCCAGGCAGTGCGTAATTTCATAAATTATACCAATCTCATTTGTAATATATATGAATAAGTAAGCAAATTGCTCTTAAATTACATGTAAAATCACTAACACAAACTAAAATGTTGAGGTACACACGGTGGTATGAGTTATTTACGAGAGAAAATTAACTTGTGTTTCAATTTAGACTACTCTTTTCACTATTCACTTATATTGAAATAAAACTGCTTTAAAAGTTCATACGATAAAACTTCACTTAGGGCCGGTTTCATAATAAATGTTACTTTAGTACTTTAACGAAAGTCTGTGTGTTATTTATGGGAACTTTAATTTAAAGTAATTTTTAAAGTTATTAAAATAATTTTAGATATCTCCATCTATCTTCAGAATTTACCTTCATAAAAAAACTACGGTTTTGAAACTTATAAAAAAAAAAATGTTAGCTATAATTAAATCAAAATTATAAAAATCTAAAATTAACTACAGGCGTCTCTGTTGAGTTATAAATATTTCAAAACAACATAATTTAAAAAAAAAAGGGATTTCAGTCACTAGTTTGCACCCACATCTGCCTGCAGTGTCTCGTCAATGAAAAAAAATCATTCTGGAACTGATTCAACGGTTACTTTTGACGATATTTTATGACTAGTGAGGAGCATATGTATGTAGGTATATTTCTAGGATGTCGCCGAAAATTAATAACTCTGTCAGAGGCTGTGGAATTCGGCGCTTTTACAAATAGGCGCCTGAGATTACATTATGATTAAGGAATCCTCAAATAAATTTTATATTAAGAAGCAATTTGGAGCCGTGTTTTTTTTGTGTTTTTATTATTGTGCTTGGCAAAATAAAACGCAGTCGAGAAAGTCACGTTATTGAAACTATTTCATAATAAATTGTGAAATACAATTTGTGTTTGTTTTATAAGTTTGACCAAATTTATTTCTTTTTTCTTTCAGAAATTAATGTTTCAATTACTAATTTTACAGTGTTGTTGTATAAATGTAGAATTTAAGACTAAGACTTTATATTCCGTCAGAAATAGGCATTTATTTATAGAGCAACTACAAAAAAATACAAGACAATAAAATAAATAATGAAAGTTGCAAACCTGAAACGAAAATTCAGTGAAATCTTTTTCGAAACACTACTACGATTCAGACACAGACGCCAACTTGCGAGACCAGACTCAGTAACAGACGATGATTTATGAAATACGGTGTAGGTATTACCACGGATTCCTTTAGTGCGAACACAACTTACAATTTCATTGTATATTACAAAATGATTAATCAAGTTTTATATACATGTTTCTATTATTTACATATTTCTCCCAATTGTATTTTTCCTTTGTAAATAAACCTGATATATATTATTTACCATATGTTTAAAATTAAAATCGTGTTTTACTATTATCTTAGAGACCGTAATTCATAGTGAATACGGCCCTTGTTGAAAAAAATAAACGTCGATTGTTGGAATGTAAAGGCTTACATACACAGATACTAAATAGTTGAGAATTTGGAGTGTTTTCCAAAACTTTTGCAAAACTATTAATGATGTTTTATAATAATTTTGCTCCACTCCATAAATGAAAATTGTGTGTATTCAAACTGTATTCAGGCTGTTCAAAGTTATCGGCGCCCTATTGCTAGCTTTGTTAATATTGCAGCTACAATGTTGGTTAAATTATCAGATCTAGGGTTCTTTTTTGCGCTGATTACAACTGTGTAATCAACCACATACTGTTTAATTGCCCACTACATGATGTAACTACAAAGACATTCATCCAGCAACTGATTACTGGGAGGGGTACATCTTCCACAAGCATAATAACATTAATGTGTTTAAACAATAAGGTAATTGATGAGTTAATCATAAAAAAAAACAATTATCGCTATGAAAATTTAAATTTGATATTTCGTATGAAGCGATTTCCATCCTTTTCTTTTCCTGTGGTGCGGACCTCTTGTCCGGTGGCCGATTTCTTGTGTTGTGTTTTAAATGTCAGTCATACCGATAGGCTCCGGGATGTGAAATATGTGTCTCTTTTATATCCTACGGCAGTGGCGGCTGGTACTAAAGAGCACAAGGGTGGGCATGTGCCCACCCAGCCACCAAGATAAACACAGAAAGAAATTCACATGTAAATCAGTGCATCATTTTATTTTATTATTTTTACGTATTTGTATAACGATGGTATCAAAGTTTCCTTCCGCACCACAGACACTAGCGCATATGCGAACGCTCAAAACTATGTTCCGGGGCACTATTTCCGATGTACCTATTTCGGGTATGAATCGGATGGCTCCGTTTATCTTCGCCGTATGCGCTTATACGGCCGCTTTGGGGCACGTAATTTCTTGTCTCCAGTTAACGTCTTGCATTCATTGCGACTGTATCGTTTTCAACGTGTACCCCGCATGTGTGATTTCAAAGGCTTGAAGTCACGTTTATTATTAATGATGGAAGTTAATTGAGTGCAAAATCTTTAAAAAGAACCTACTCTCATTTGAGGAAAAACTTTTAATTAGGAAGAAAGGAAGGCCTATTCCTGATCTTCAAATAAACTTCCACAAGTAAAACTTACAATAGAGTATTCAATAAAAAATATATATGAAAAATATGAGTGAATATGCGGATGTTCACTAACAAATAAACTATTTTGTATTAGCTGTTTAATTTTTAAGAAAGAGTGTGCATGAATAAACAAGGATTAAATCGCAGAGAGGGCAAAGAAACACGAAAATTCCGTTTCTCACATGAATGCATGCGTGGATTTAATGTTCTAGGCAAAGTGGACATACGTGCATAGTTAGGCAGTGCTTATTTGCGACATATAAATGTTACAATGGAACATGTGGGAAAAAATCGTCATATTTTGGTCGGTTTAAATAGTGGTATAAAAAGCTGTGGATCTTATCCTATGTTGGACAGCGTTAAATTGAAAAATGAACTTTCAGTAATTTATGAGCGCGATAACGTGTGACGTAGATGTAGGTGGTGTTTTGTCACTTTTAGTGTTCATAACAGACAACAACAAAAAAGTTTTGACGGAAACATATAAACTGTTGATGTTATTTGTACAACCGCAGCAGAATATGAACGTATTTTTCCACCCTCAAACCCATCAAAACCTTTCTGAGAAGCACAATGTCAGAAGATCGACTGAACGCATTTTAACAACAAAGTCATAGACGTCTTTTTCATCATGAAAAATGGAGAATGGATTTTATGTACAAAAAATAGGCAAGTCCTTATTTTGTGCCCACCCTCTTTCATAACTACGAGCTGCCATTGTCCTACAGTCGTTTTATACTCGGATTTTAATTATTAAATGAAGTAAATTACTTCACATTTTTTGGGCTCATGAGGCTTTGATCTCAAAATGCCGATCCAAAAAAAAAAAAAACGGTGTAATGAGAAAAACAATTGAAAATCGCGTTTACGAGATATAATAGATAACTTTGTTTTTTTTTTCATCATCCTGTACATTTTATCACCCCTTGATAGAAAACTAGGTTTTTCACACAATATTGTTGTAATAGCATGACCCTAAAATGGAAAACAAAAGAGCTGCGATTAATATAGTGACGGATTCGATATAACAGCCAACACTTTGTTGTTTGGCAAAGTTTGGCAAACGAAATTATTTTAACAGTTCTGCGAAGCTTGCTGTGTACTGGTATTGAAAAGAGGCTTTATTGCTAATTGCTGCTTACATATTTTGTTTTATCTCTAAATTCGTTTAGTGCCGTATTCCTTTTTATCGTTGCTTTTTGTTGATTATTTATTTACTTATAGTTCAAGTTGGAGGAATATGATATACTTAAAGCATATTTTGTATGTAGAAGGCACAGCAGCAGAGCCTTGGAGCGTTACAGAGAAGTGTTTGCAAACAGGATACTACCACATAGAAAAACGAAAAACGAGAAAACGAAATACTAGCAGTGCGGAATTGAAGAAAGACAATGTACCGTTCAAATATCGGCCAATGCGAATTTTGCTTGATACGCACTTTGAACGAAGAATTGCGTTTTGCATGTAGTTTTTGGCAGAATTTGTAGAAAATAATGCATACAAATATATTTTGTGGAACGACGAGATAAACTTTCAAGCATAGAATGTACAACATAAAAAAATATGCATCATTGTATCATTATAGATCCTCTTCTACCAATGCCTCATAGGCCTCACCACCGCTTTAGTTTCAATGTTTGGTGTGACACTATAATACAAACAATAATAAAATAGTCGGTCCATACTTTTATCAAGGTTGACTTACTGCAGAATGATATATTGACATTCTACGATCTGTAATGGATGATTTTGTAGATAATTTAAAGTTAGAAGAGGGGGACTTTGGGCATTAACAGCAGAGGTCCTAACAGAAATTAGTGGAAATAAATGGATTGGCACTTGGGAACCAGTCAATTGGCCTGCAGGATCTCCCGACTTGTCCAATGGTTTTTTTCCTGTGGTGATATGACATCTAAAAGACAAAGACAGATACCCAAATATACACGAGTTGCAAAATGCAGTAAGAGAAGCAATGAGTAACATAGATAGCTGTGTAATTCCTCAATCAGCAAGTCAGTAATTAAAGCTGTATTCTTTTTACCGTCTGACTTAGGTTGTCTTAGTTTTGTGAGTTAAACTACAAGCTACTTTCTAGAAACGCAGTTAGTCGGCTGGTTTGCTCATTCATAATGAGTAGCTTGTAGCTTAACTCACAAAACTAAGACGAGCTAAGTCAGACGGTAAAAAGAATACGGCTTAAACAGTATAGGAAATGCATATCAGAAAATAGAAATGTAGTCGAATACTTATTATAATTTATGGTTTTTCATCATTATTATCAATAATTTTTTGTAAACTCTTGGATTTTCTTTTTGGCTTTTAAAACAAACATCTTAATTTCGCAAACAATAAAAATTTTGACTGTTCTATCGAATGGATTTTCAATTGTTTTTCTAGTTGCACAATTGTAATCAGCGTAAAAAAAAACTGTATATGTTTGATAATTTAGCCAACATCGTAGCTGCAATATTAACAAAGTTAACAATAGTGCGCCGATAGCTTTGAACAGCTGTATACATGGGTGCTTAGGTTTTTCCGGGAAAAAAATAAACTAATAAATTTATCAAACTTTGTCATTAAATTGCACAACTTCGTTGAACTCCTATTGTATTGCCTATTTAAGCAACAAACCAAAACAAACTAAATGAATGGAATCATTTAGTTTCACTTTGTTATTCGCAAAAATGACCTCACTTAAATGTCACGGTTCGAAGTAATGAATGAACTAATTTATGATAGGCATGTGAGCAGAACTAAACGACACGGATTTAAGACTTGTCGATCAGTTTGACGATTTTTATATTTATAAAGCACATAGTTAACTCTCTAAATTAGCTAGACGTTTTCTGTAAAAGCACGACTTCATTTAGAAAACGTTATTAACTATGTATATGCATTCTCGGGGCGAATGCCAATATCAAGGTGCGAATCGAACGAACGCACGGCAGGATCAGCAGAGCGTGTACACGACAGCGACAGGCTAAATTTAACGGGCCTTTCTATATTCGCCTTGTATTTTCCCTCACGCGCCGATATTTATAGTCGCCGGAGGAATATTGTGCGGTGGGTCTACCCGTGTGCATTCCTTTCGACTGCGGCATCTTAAAACGCATCTATGATGTCATTGTTATAAATGGATGCGTTTCCGTTTCGCTGGTTTAGTAAGGAGGGCCTTAATCTAAGGTTCTCGAAATTTCCGGTAGGTTCAATTCCGGTGTCTGAGCATAACTTTTTTTTGGCAAAAATCACTTGTTTGTGATAAATCTCCGCACTGAATGGAGACAACTGTACAGACATTTGAGGAAAATATTGGAATGAAAAAAAATCCCTTAATATAAGTATTTTACATTAATATTACGACGTCCAAGTCACAAGAATATGACAAAAAACAAGTTTTGTAGCAAATGACCTAAAACTAACTTTGATTGATGGCGAGATGACATCAGAAATTGACTGGAATAGAGTAAAATTGGCAATAATCAAAGACCAACAAGAACGGCCCCAATCCCCAGGGAATGTTCAACTATGAAGAAAATACTTGTAATAGAAGTTGGGCAAACGTAAGCAGATTAGATTAGGCATGGAATCTCTTCGCATTGGGGTACAGGACAACAACTAGGTCGACATATGCAAGTGGAGAAACTGTTGTATCAATTTGTTTATTGGGATGATATAAATGAGCTGGTTGATCGATTGAAGTTATTAATTGCGTCAGAACAGACGGAGGACACTGGTCATCGTAACGAAATTACGTCAATAGTAGAAGAATTGAAAGAAGCTGCTGTCATTTATCGAACCATGGCAAATATTGGTAATTTTGGACGGCATTTGCTGTCGGCAGTGCGCATCAAAGCAATGTAGACAAATTTGGATGACATATCAGCAGTACCATGGGCGATTCTTATCAGCTCCATTCCTTGGGCAGTCTTATTCCGCTGACCGCAGAAGGTAACTTAAAAATAAACTGTTGTGTAATGTTCATTCCCCTGTTCATAATCAGGATTGTGCTGCAAAAGTGTATGTTGATACCTCGATAAAAAACGTCGCAGCATCTCCAATAAATATAAAACACGCGGCTGACATTGAGAGAACAAGAAAGAACAGACCACACATAGTAGTGATATTACTCGTATACAAAACACAATACATCGTATGAAGACGTTCATGGAACAACATGACCAAGAACTCAATAAAATAATTACGCTGGAAAATCGCATACAACTTAAACTGGATGCAGTTGAACACAGTTGTCGCAGTGGCGAACAGCAGTTGAAGGCATTCTTAAAAGGAGTACAGGACAGGATAGATGCTTTAGAAAAGCGATCTTCGACAACGTAAAGATTATGAGTAGCATTAAAGAACGTATCGTTAATCAATTGCATAAGCCAGCAAGACGGAACTTTAAAAGACGGCATGTTGTGATAAAAGGACTAGATGACCTTTGGCAAGCAGATCTAGCCGATTTTAAAGGTTATTATGTTAGTGTCTATCGAGGATATAAGTATATCTTAACCATATTCGATACCTTTTCCAAATACCTTTGGACCCGACCACTGAAGACGAATTCACCTCTCGTTTAAGCCGATTCTAGAACCTCCCCAGGTATTGACCCGTGACCTTAACCCCGACCGCAAGGACGGGTCAAGATCACCGGGTCAATGACCTGAGAAGGTTCTAGAATCGGCTTATACCCTCTACTACTTGATCGTCATCCTTTCAGATCTACTATATTCACCGTTGTTATAAAACACGCTCTGTAACGAGACCTAATTATTTTTTGCTGGTATTCTCCGAACCCGCAGTAAATATAAACTTTGTCTTTGTCAAACCATCATACTGGATCAAATCGTGAATGAGAGTTTCTTCTTCCTCTTGACAGAATGTAGATCTAGCGTCCTCTGCCAGGCTTACTGCAAGTCGTGTTCACATATGTAAACGAAAATTCGTTCGCTTTTCCAAAGCTATTATTGGTAAAAATAAAAAGATCAAAGGGAAATGTGAATCCGAAACAAAAGTCGTCGGTCTTCAATTAGAGATTCGCAGATAAGGAAAAAAAATCAATTTTACGCTATTTGTCGCGGAAGGTTTTTGTTGATGACATGAATCATATAAGTAATTTAATAATTATATACTTCGTGTATGTATTGTTGCGACCCTTCGCCTTAATGGTTGAGGGTTTTTAAGTACAAACTATCACTTTATACACTATACTAAATTTATTAAATACCACTCTCTTCAGAGATCACAATTTGACTGCCATTACCTAGTCTTCAATCCCCTCGCGAGCGCGATGCTCGCAAAACTCTGATGAGGTTCCGGTAATCCAATTGTCATCTCTAAACACATCTTTAGTTTAGTAAAACTATATTTCTATGTAGTGGAGCTTTCCGTGGCAGTATTAAATTGCACGTTAAATTCAAATATTTGAAGTATAGTTTTTAAACGGGTAATAATATATTTCATCTAACAAAACCCTTTATATCAGTTGCAATAAAAGAATGATAAGATACACAAAGAGGGATAATTTTTTTTTTTTTTCAAAGTTGGTTATTTTCTCTAAGCATACAGCCATACTTCACAAACTATTTTGTAAATGAACTTAACCTATCTTTCGTGTCTCACAGTTTCTTTTAATCAATTTATTATTAGGTGCCCATGATCGATGGAGAAATATGGGTTCGCATTTGCTATCCATTCGTAGGGCAATTAAGCAACCGAAAAGAACTGTCTGCACCTTTCACACGCATTTGAGATCCGCATTTTTCTTTGAACTTTCTTCTTTACCACTAGTTAGACAGATATTAAGTTTTTCTGTCTTCTGTGATCACAGAGCATTTTGAATTATCATTTGTTCATTGTCGATAAAAATCTGTATGGTGTATTGTATATTTAGGTAAACCAGCTTTGATGATGATTATTATTATTATTATTATTACGATACAAAAGATAGTAGTATTAAAGCTTCTCTCTGAAAAACAAATACATTTTATTTTTTCGTCGTAATTTACACAGTAATTGTAACACAGCTTTATCACATGCCTTATTCCATTTCCATGACCTCTACGAAAAGTTCAGATCGAGACTTTTACTTTTATCACTGGCAAAGAATTATACTTCTCTAGCTTGAGTTTTCAGGATATGTATAACTATAAAGACGTAGGAATATTTCACTGCAGACAAGATACGACATACGTTATCCTAATGAATCATACGATTTAATGATGCGCCGTGGATTCAAAGTGGTATATCATTTTTTCTAAGACAATAATAGGCCTTCTTTTATTAAAATTAATATTGGCGTGTAGCATGGAAATATTGCGTACCGTTATTTTGATCTTTTATGATTACCTAATATTTTGGTGCCCTCATTGGTAGGAATATGTCGCAATATCTTGAGAACTTTCACCCCTTCTCTGGGACTCCCATGTGCCTTCCCGGAGACGTCACGAATGCCGGGGTGCCTTACTTTCGGTCCAAAAGTTCTTGTAAGCAGTCTTTTTGAATTCGAAAGGTTAGTTAACAGTAGCATACAGTAGGATTTTCATTTTTGTGGGAGTTGTCTGACCTGAAATCTCCGGAATCATTGGAGCCTCTTGACTTTCTGTATTTGGTATCCTATTTCTTTTGCCCATCAAATTATATCACCCATTCCAGAATCCTAGCACCTTGCACTCATCTGTACAGATCTTCGGCTGGTTGATCGAAGTAATCCTCGGGGTACATTTTTGGCTTGTCAAAAATTTGTCCTTTTTTCGTCCAGTGTCTCGTATTCACACAGAATATGGTAAGTGTTCTCTGTCATCCCATTGCACAGTCTGTGGTTAGCATCTCCAGTGTTGATCCTAATTTTCTGTAGGTGTCCTTTCACTGCACAGTGGCCTGTAAGAAGATGATTCCTAGTAAGCTGGTGTACTTCTTAAGTCTTCTTCTTTGATGGTCCCTTAGTAAAGGCATTTCCATGAGTTTACGTGCTTGTTTTTGTGTTTTCTTTTTCGGTAGGCATTCGATAAGATACTTATCGTTTTATGAGCGAATTGAAACAAATATTCAACCATTATTAGTTCTTTGCATTTCTGCAGATGACTCACTATGGCTACACTTCTTGGTATGGAAGTATCTCATCTCCAAACTTATTTATGGTTTAATTCGAACGTTGAATGCTGAAGGAAAGGTGTGCTCCAAAGAAACACCTTAACGATCACCATCGAACCAGATCGTCTTCACACTTACATATATTATATTACTGGAAACCAGGCCAATGTTAATTCCCTTGGGTGGTTTCACTCATCTTATGTAGAGCATTTGGGTAGTTCCAAACCAATTTGGAATCAACACTTATTAAACTGATAGCTTTAAGCTTTAAGTGTCCACTAGCAACGGTGTGTTTAAGATGTCGATGCTTGACTGTGTATGAATCTGCTTTGGTTGCGGAGTTAACCAGCCCTTAGTATAAATTATAAACCATTTTTTTTAACTCGTCATTGTCAAACTGTCATGGACTTGTTTCTTTCAAGACTTAAAGACGGTGTTTCTCCTTAACCCGAAACAGTCGTGTTTAAACACGATCTTTGTTTTTTGGAAACTGTATATTTTTAGTAGAACTAAAATTATCAACCTTAATTTAAGCAATCGCTAAAATGATTTATTTTTGTAAGATTGCACTGTTGTTTTTTTTTATATATAACAAACAAGCTCGTTGCCACCACAACATCATTGGCATTACCTAATTTCTTTTACGAAGGTGCCAAAAAAACCTAAAAAAATTGTTACAAATGCGTGCTCATCTTGCACAGGGCAGGTGTAGGTGGCTTGCCGGTAAAATTTAAATTTCGTAAAGCTTTTGTGCCGTGGGCCAAGAATTATTTTTGCGAGCAGAAACAACAAATTGTAATTCGTGGTTCTCCAACAGTGTTATTATTTAAACAAATTTCGTTGGGATGATGAAAAACACGTGTTATTGGATATGCAGCAGCGAAAATGCTTTTGTTTCTCTATCAAAATATTTGGATAACACATATGTCTGATACACCGCCGACAAAAGTGTTATATTACAGTTAAATATATTAAACACATGGAGCTATGGTGTGTTAGAGAAATAAATCTTTGTATATTATAGATATCTATGTATAGATATGGTTATATAATAAGAATGAAATATTAAGCCTCAGAAATATAAAGCATTGCATGATAACTTTATGCTAGAAGAAAATACTTTCGAAGATTATACTTTCTCTCTTTGAATTTGTCCGTTGCATAGATAGCCTGTTTTAAAATCTGAAAGCTAAATCTAAATATGTATGAAGATTTTAGCCATCCCAAACTTTTATTTTTTAATTTCATTAAATACTGAAAAAAAAGGAAATGTTTAGCCAACAAATTCTTAGCTGGCCCAACAGTTTTTAGTGATTGCCGGTGAGCAATGTTTTGTAAACATTGTCCCCCACTCCAATTATCAAACGTAAGGTATTAATTTCATCAAACTGCCCTTAAAGCCCTCAGCAGTTATAAGATCGCTTCAGGTCTAATACTTCAGTGTCATAATGCCTTGGAAGCGATCGCTATTGATAATGACTTGATACTCAGATGAGTTAAAGGTCATAAAGGTAATCTGAGAAACGAGGCTGCCTATATTCTTACATAGGACCGGAGTCTATTCTTCCCATTTTTTCGGCTACACTCAACGCCCTAATAAATCAATGGACCTCTACTCTACACGAGGAGAAACATCCATAACCACCTGCTGTCAGGCACGCAAAGCCATCTCCAAGCTGTCGTCCAGGATGGCAAGATACTGTCTGCAGCTTTCTCGCAGTAACTACGTCAAGTTGTAGGGCTATTGACTGCAATCTTAATAAACACATGCACCGCATAGGACTGAGTAGCAGCCCACTCTGCCGTGCATGTTACCTAGAGGACGAGACACCGGAGCACACTTATGTGACTGTTCGGCGCTTGCCCAACTCAGAGGTTCCATTCTGGGGGGTTCTGGCCCAATATGGCCTACTTTGGCGGCGCCTCACACGCTACACTGCTCGAGTTCATTCTTCACTTGGGTTGGCTTGAATAGGCTGCGGGTGAGTGACTCCACCTAGGGAAGGTAGCACAATGGCCCCGGTTAGAGTGGCCTAAGTGCGCGTGGCTAGCCACCCTTCCCAACCAACAATCCAGAATACAACCGTAAATGATCCTCCTTTACTATAAGAATGGAAATTTCATTGTTGTACAGTAATTCAAATTTCATTATATAATAATTATGTAAAAAACTTAGATAAAGCTTCAAGTTTCTAAGAATTATAATCTGTGATTTGTTGACATCGCGTTAGCTTGTTTTGTAACAATGTGTCTATTGTCAAATCCGTAACCAGGCAAATATACGCTTAACAGAGAAAAATTATACCACATTCAATGTTCAAGTACTAAACTTTAATAAAAAAAAAAATATTAAAATATGTATAACCACCAAACTGATAACACAAATATGGGAAGAAGAAAAAATACCTGGAAATTGGAATAAAGCGTTAATAATAATATAAAAAGGGAATCAAAGAAGAGTGTGAGAATTATTGCGGGATAGCTCTCTTGGATGTAACATATAAAGTCTATAAAATCTAAGCTTCCACATGCTGTTCATAGATAATATGCAAGCATACGACACCATCAAGAGAAGCAAGTTATACGATGCATTGGAAAAACTCCAAATACCAAAAAAAAAACTGAGAAGACTGGTAGAAATGACAATGAAGAACACACAGAATAAGGTAGCACTGGAGGGAGGGTTATCGAGAGAATTCACTGTAAAAAAAGGGTTACGACAAGAAGATCCATTATCCACAACGCTCTTTAACCGAGTCCTAGAAATCATCCTAAGGGAAAGCGGGATAGACACCAAAGGTTTAATATATGGCTACAAACACCAGTGTCTGGCATATGCGGATGATATAGTACTCATGGCCACATCCAGGAAAGAACTATAACATGCATTCAAGTTACTGGAAGAAAAAACAAGAGAATATGGCTTGAATATCAATGAGGAAAAGACGAAATATATGGTCATGAAAGACATGGACAAAACACACATGACAATAAAAAGCTGTGGAAATAGAAGCTATAAAATAGAAAAGGTGGAGCAAACGGAATACTTGGTTGTTACACTAACTAATAGAGGAGATGAAGAAAAAAAAATAGATAAAAGTATAGCAACGGAGAGCAAGACAGCAAGCAAAGTGATCAAATCGAAAGATATATCGAGGACAGCAAAAATAAGAGTGTATCAAACAATAATGAGACCTACAGTCACATACACCTGCGAAACTTAGACTATGAATAAGAAAGAACAAGACAAATTAGAAATATGGGAGCGTAGAATTCTCAGAAGGATATATGGGGGAGTCAAGAACGGTGAAATTGTCAGAAGAAGAGAAATAACAGAAATGTACAAGATGCCAAGTATTACCCAAGTAATTAGGATGCATGGAGCAAGATGGCTGGGGCATATTGGTAGGATGACAGAGGATAGATGGGTTAAACGAGTGCTAAAGGGTGGCGATGGAGAAAGAAGAAGAATAAGACCGCGGATGAGATAGCTGGATGAGACTAGAAAAGATTTGAGGACAGTGGGAGTGAAGGACTGGCAAAATGAGTCAAAGGATAGAAGAAGGTGAAAAGGAAGAGTGAAAGATCTCGGAGCCAATAGTCACTAGGCCTGCAGAGCTGACCACCAAACTTACCGTAAGAAAACTTTTTAGAGTTGACAAGATTCTAAAAAAAATCTAAAATAGCTTACACAAAGGTACGAGTTATCCATTTAAAAAAAAATGGATTTCTCGGACTAAGCAAAGGTGTGCTGTCGATAGAAAACTAAGATCGTTAAAGTAAAGAAAAACCATAATCTAACGAACTGCACAAAAAGGTGTATTGTAACTTCGAAGCAAAAATGGGTACAAAAACTTTCAATAAAATGTTATTCCTAGTAGAAATACCATTCTAACATAGATATGGACAATAGCGCCGCCCAGAAAGCAAGAGAAACGCCCAGTGCTAAAGGCGCAAGGCTACCAGACGGCGTCAAGCCGACAAAAACACGAGACAGCGCCAAGCCGATAAGAACACCAGACGACGTTAAGCCGACAAAAACGCCAGACAGCGTCTAGTCCCCCCGACAAGAGTGCCAGATGGCGTTATACCGGCAAGAAAGCTAGACGGCGTCAAGCCGACAAGGACGTCGACGGGCGCTATAAGACACTTTTTTGCTTTACGCTTTTAATTTGGTTGGAACAAAGTAACCATTAGTGCTCACAAAATTGCAGCGTTTCTTCTATCTAAAATATGTATATTATAATTATTTGTGAGAATAAATAGATATATTAGGTAAAAATGTTTCAACTGTTACAATAAAATCATTCATTACTACAACTACAGAATTAATTATTAATATTCATGTATACCGGGTGTCCAGTCTAAGATGCAACGGTCCATAGCCGATTGCTGTGTAGCATATGATGTGTAGAATGTGTAGAATATGATTCGAGGCAACATTTATTTGAAACATTTTTTTCAAAAAAACAATAATAAATCTTCTATGGGCCGTTGCATCTTAGGCTGGACACCAGGTATGCTTAATCTAACTGTTAATAGTTACAATGAAGATTTTGACTGAATATATGAAAAATATTAGTGATTATACGAATCATTCGTCGCTGTTCAATGTATACGATTTTCACTTACAATTAATATTAAATTGTTGTACTAATAAATATAGTCACTAAGAAGTTCCTCGTTGTTCAAGATAATAATAAAATATTTTATAGTTCCAGCGGAATATTGCTGAATAACTGCTGTTAATCATTATTACGAACTAATTTTTTTTGAGTGTTAACCAAATAAATTATAGAATTTAACACCCTAATCTTGTTTTAAATACTGAGACTTTAACAAAAAGTAACTGCTTATTTTAACCATGCGTGCTGCATCAATTTTTTTTTATCTAGATCATTTAATATTGATTTTATTATATTATTGACATAGAAGTTTAAAATTGTTAAGTGAGAATGTCCTCGTCTTTCAGAAAACATTTAAGAACGCTCGAGAACGTATGCACCATCAACTCAAACAATTGCGATTTGTTGGCAGAATGCCTTATTTGTTGATTTATCATTAAATGTTACATCAATGTATAGAGAAATGATGTTTCAAAAACTGTTGACTGAAGAATTTCCTTTCTCTCAACGAATGAGTATGTAAACTGAAAATGTTAAAAGTGGAAGATGCGAATAAGAATGGCCTTCATGTCGATGCTTACGGAATACCTGAATGTAAAAAACGGAAGTAAGATTAATATTATCTGTATTTGACAACATAAAAAATACATATAAGAAAACAAGATTCTATACCACATCAGATAACATTCTCATTTCGCTTCTGTCAGTTGAAAAAAAAACCGCGTATTTGTTATACTGTTTTTTTTTTTCTACCAATTAACCAAATAACTGTTGTTTCAACTGATAATTTCTGAGAAGTTGATTAAGTTGTCTTTGAGAGACAATGTCGAAGTACAAATATAACTTAGGACAGATTTGCATATCTGCTTAGGTAATCTATAGCCTATAGTAATTAAAGATTTTTTTGAAATGATTCATTTTGAGAGCAACAACATATCCAATCCTCTCTGGCAAAATAACGTGGGATGAGGTGTGGACTGAAATGCTAGCTAATGTCTTGGTTACAACAGAAATGATTGTTGTGTGGAAATATTCTGAGAGGATTTCAAAGTGTTTTTTTGAGATTATGTTTGCTAATTAGCGGATAAAGATGTACTTAAAGCTTACGTCAATATTTGTTTCTGGATTCCTTTTTTAGATTTTAAAGAATCTTTTTTTTTGTGTGGAACTTGTTATTTAAAATCTTCTAAAACAATGTAAAGGTTTCATAGAAATTTTGCCGTTACATCTATTATAATATTAGATATTTGTTCTTTTTCTTTGAAATATTTTCTAATATTGTAGGTATAATTTTAAACTGTTTAAAAATTCTCATCACAGAGTATTACTTTCATTCAGGTTTAAAAATAAGACGTAGGTATAGTCGCCGATAGCTTGTAAATCTTTGAAAATGCTTATTATTAAAGTGAAGACGGTAGCGACGTTTATTATTCTTTACGTAAAAGCCGGGATGAATTCTACCCGACCTGAATTTTAACTGACAACTATATACGTCTAGTTTATTTCCCAATTTTGTTCCAACGGCACGAATTCGTTATATTAGTTGTTGTGGAGTCCATGTAGTCGCTTACAGACAAATGTTATTACACATAACATATCCTAGATAGATGTCGTTTAAGGTTGCGTCACAGAGAAGAGCGGGAAATATAAAAAATTGTTAATTTTTTATAGCTCATTCCAAAGGAAATAATTTTAGAAGAAACATTATATTTGATTTGTAAGTACGGTTATATTAAGCAAGAATCGAATCAGAATGTTGAAAGTTTTTGTATGATGAAAATGGATTATATATTTTTTTCTGAAAGTATTCTCTCAATATGTATTACTACCGTGATTGTTGGTAAAGATGTAAACACGCTAACGAAGATTAATTGATTAATTACATTTCACCTTAAATTACGCTAAAATACGAAACAAATATCTATCAATGAAGGATTATCTCTAATTTCCCATTAGGAAAGCTATAAGTCAGTTACTCTCCGTTGGATAGAATAGGCAAAAATAATGCAATATGCATTGGGGCTAGGAGGCTGCTAAATGCATAAAAGGATTCAAATATGATGATCTATTTTTCATGTTATACGTTTCAAAGGATTCGATTGATTGGTTAGCTCAATGCAGGTACTTTTTTGAATGTACTATAAGATGCTATTTCTGTAGTCGTGTTGTTTTTGCAAGTTAGGAGCTTATTAGCAATTGCGAGCTGCTGTTGTCACCAAGCTTGTAGCATATTCTTCTCGAACCTAAACCCATTTTGACACCTGTTGCGTTAACGTTTTATGTATAAGGTTGCATCTATTTTTTCTAGTTTTTTTAGCTAAAATTTACACATTTTATTACAAAAAACGTGTTTCAAATAAAACTGTTTCGAAAGTCAAAGGACTTTTTTTTACTGTAAACGTTATTTAAATTATTTACGTTGCGAAGGTAATTCAGAAGAAAATGTCTGTTTGATGATCAGTGACCAACACTTGCTCGTGCTCATTGTAGTTAATAAAAAAATTAATATAAATATTTATACAGTGAAAACTGTAAAACACTTGTCCCTAATAATCAAATCCACATTTCTCGCAATTTCTATTAACTTCAACATACAGCTATAAAAATAACTATAATGAATTACAAAGTTGTAGCTAACTTCATGCTTCAATATAGTTGAAGTTACTAAAAATAATTGCAGAAAATTTAAATTTTAATAAATTGAACATTTAATAAATACTTTCTTTAAATATATGTGGCGCTTGGATATGAAACCACTTTACAGCAAAGCTTTGTGTATCATTAATCTAGGCTTGGAGAAGTTTGCGATTTATAATCTATAATTATGCTAAATTTGCTAATCCTTTTGGCAGATATCCCAAAGAATACTATGTAATAAATAGTGACGGGTAGTTACGTAATATTTTAGGATTATCTATAAGTTGCAGCATTAAGTTTAATAACAATATCAAGGAACAAATCAAAAACAAAATCTAATGAAATTTTCATCTTTTATGAGAGAAAAATATAAATGGATTGCTTTTTTTGCAATAAGCACACAATTATTTCGGTGAACTATCAACTTGGAGGCAAAATTAGATAGTAAATTAGTATCTCGTAATAATTCTAGCATTGAGAAAACTTACGAACGCAAAGAACCGATCATACGACGAACTTGTTGAAGGACGCCAGCGCGTTCTTTTGGTTTTTCAAGGAATACACCGGCATTCTGTTTTTGTCATTTTTACCGTTGAAGCCTTGCTGAGCAGCTAGATCCTCTTCTTGACATTACTCTGCGGAGTTTTCCCCGTTCGGTAACAACTTCTTCAGTTTGTTGATCGATTTCTTTCGGAAACTTGCCGTCACTTGAAAGGTAAGTTTGGTTCTCTTCCTCCGGTTCATGAAATAAGTGTTCACGAAATATCTTCTAAATGGTTTTGCACAGACAGCTTGTGGCACATATTGCTGAATGTCTAAAACGTGAAAATACATTCTCAGAGACGACAATAGCTGATAATCTGATGTTTATTGCGGACATTTTTAAGAGTTTTTTGGATCATAATTAAATGGGCGCCAGGAGTTTAACGTAGTCCCTGCTACTTATAGTCGACCAGCCATTACTAATACATCTATTAACAGGTGGAGTGTGTGCACACTGTATGTGTAGTACGTGGATATATCTATTTGTCTCGGTATATACAAGTATGCAACATTGCACAGGATGCATTTCTTAATAGCGGCTAATTACAAATGCTGTAAAAGTTAAAATCTGCACTAATAAAGAACTTACGAATAAATTAATGTTAATTATACTGTGGGACATAGTCATGGCTCATTTTTGTAAGGGTATTATTACCAATAGGTTTATAAATTAACAGGAAATCATGTGTTTAGATCTAATAAAATATTAATATAAATATTAATAGTCTATTAAAATAGTGTAAAATATATTCATACTGTGACTGGGTAATATTTGCACAGTAACGGTGTTATTCATAAAAAGTTACGAAGGCCTTATAAAGCCATTATAACATTGTGCGGAAAAAAACATCATTCATAAACGTTTAATAACACTACCAAACTGTTTGCATAATTTACAAGAGCCTGGACCTTATTTTAAATTATGTAGCTATGCTGTGTAGGTACCTAATTTGGCTATTAGCGATCATTATTAATATTTAGCAATTCAAATACTACAGATACCATTAAAGCTGAAAACAAGGTGAATATCAAATATAGATCATTACTTACTATAATATTGCGTCAGACATATATGCAACGCAAGCAAACAGATCCACGAAAAAAGTTAACAATATTGGCATTTTACACATTTAGAACCATAAAATATCCTTGTGTATCTGTATATAAAAGTTTGCTTATCATCTTTAAAGATATTTAAAATCAAGTGCACCTTATTTATTTTTTTCAAGCATTTTGTATTCTGTTATATTTGACATATCAGAGTGTAATAACCTAACTTTTAACTAAAACTCACCTACATAAAGCACCATCTCACGCAGTTTTTTTTTTTTATTAGTATTTATGTCCGTGTTTTTATTTTCTTGACTCTTGCCCGAATTAAATCTTGAAAAAGCATCCAAGATTAGGGACAAAACATAATTGAAAGTGTAAAATATTTTCTTCTAACTAATTCACGCTGTTTTCTTTTTAAACTTAAATCCATATTTACAAAACAAAAACACGTGCCCTACATTACCGACATTATCTGGGAATCACTGATTCGGCGCAGGAATGCAATACAAATCTACTAAATTCCCTATAAACTGCTTACTCTCTATATTTTAGTTACCCAGCCCTCAAAAAGCCTTTTAGGAATGACCCCAAACCTACAACATTCTTTAAGCGAAAGAGTGTTTTTACTAATAGACGTTTAAAACCTGTTTTAGTATATTTGTATGAATAAGACTGTAAGAAGATATATAAATCAGTATTGGCAACTTCTTTTATTAGTACAGAAAAAATATTAGCATTTTACTTTTGTTTGACTCCGACAGCTTTAGGAAATCATATAGCGCTCAATCATGTTTCTTGGTTGAATAATAAATACTTCTCAACTCTCTGCTGAAATGACAAAAAACATTACCATAACTTTAAAAAAAATATAAAACTAATGTTTTTTTTATAATTAAATTATTACATATTATGTACACAAAATGAAAATTACTAATAAAAAACATGTATTGTAATGGAATATTTAATGAATTTCACTAGTAATAAATGTAATTAGTTTGTGTACACATCTGTTTGTAAATCTGGTATATATTGGGTGTTAGTTTAGTGTTAGATGTATACGTTCATCGTACGGTAATTATATGATGTTAATGTAGTTTCCTGGGTATCGATACCAATTTAAGGAGTGAAAACTCAATGTAGCTTGTGTTAAATAAATGACTGGGGGTCCATGAAGACGAGGTGGTTGTTGATCAAAATCTTCTTTTAAAAATTGTTTTATTTTTCGTGAATTCAAATAAATTATATCATTTCTGTAATTTCTCTGAAATGGAAGGGGATCTTCTATATGAATTATTGTATTTACCATTCAACTGAAAGTATATGGAAGAAACGTCAAGATTTTTCATGATTAGAAGAAATTTGCTGAACTAACCTATTTTTTTCTTCTATGGAATGTATGTTTTGCTATTTTGAGTATGAAGACCTACCTCGGATGCTTGGAAGGACGTTACTATACCCTGATACCGGTGTCGTGCCTATTTATTCATTTCATTAAAGTCCGGGCACTTCCTTTTAAGTTAGAGTAGGCACTTATAGTCCAGGCACTTGAGCTAGGTGCTCATTGTACCATCCCTATTAAGTCTCTTATTTTCACTCCAGCAGCTTGGTGTTCTCTATAAAGCCCAGTATCTTGCCCAGTGGAAGCTTGAGAATCTTCGAGGGCTCCAATAGATCTCTCCCGAAATATTTCAGCCTGCGTACCTTCAATTCCTCACATGTGCAGATTACATGTAAACTCGTTTCCTCCTGTAATTCGCATCTTCTGCACCACGGTTCGCCTACTCGGCCTGTGTTGTATAGATACATCTGCTCATAAACAATTTGGTTTTAATTAAAAAGAAGTAATGTTAATTATACTCACAAATTAACTAAACTATATACAAACTGACTGATTGAAAAAACAAATCGTGCTTTAGATACCAATTTCCACTGTAGAAAACAATACTTAAAAAAACTGCTTTGTAGATTTGCCAAACCCTTTTTATATAAAGCTGTTTAATTCGGTCAAGTAATTTATTATAGACTTAAAAGAAAAGAAATTGCAACCGAACCATTGCATCAATTGTGTATTGTGAAAATTTTTAAATCCATAGCCAGAAGCTCGCCAAAGTATGATATCTCTATCAGTTTCAGATATAAAATATGGAGAAGTAAGTAATTAACTTTTGCCTTTTTTGGCTACAAAAGCGTACAATTGTAATCGATTAATTGTTTAATTTCAATCACAAGATTTTGAACCCATAATCAGCACCTGATTTTCATTGGTTTCCGAAATATTTGCCAAAAGAAATAGTAAAATTTTGCCTTCCTTTACTACAAAGGAACTAAGAGTCTGCAGTATATTTTTAAAATTAAAATTTTCATATTTTCCCCTAACAGTAGTACATTTTACTTCCATTATCGGGCGTAAAAAGATAGCTTCAGTCCATAATAAAATACCTAATTGGATTTTGTTGTAATTTATTCATGTGAGTTATTGGATCCACGCCAAACTCTTTGATATTTCACACATTTACACGACATTAATTTCCAACTCCGTAAGTTAAACTGAGCTGTTGTCGTAAGTTAAAAAAGTACCATCTAAAATACTGTAATATAAATCTCTTAATAAGTATATTAATTTTATTATTCTTTTTTATGCGTAAATATCAAATGCAAATTTTTTGCTCATTCTAACTTTTATTTCTGTTATTAGTATGTAAGTAATATTATTAGTAATGGTGGTGGATATTCGTTTCAGTAATTGTTCTTTATATCTTCAAAATTGTATTAATGTGATCTTGTCACTCATTACCCAGGCATTTTTGGCCGTACAATATCAAAACATATTTTTGCATTTCCCAGTATTTTTTCTCAGAAACAAACTTACTGTGAGCCAGAATACCATCTCTCCCACAACACAATACTAGAGGTAATAAATCTTATAGGCACTGATAAGTGAATTGAATGTTTTTGCGTCTTTTATAGCACAAACCCGTAGTAAACAAATGTATTGTTTGTCGGTTTTTCACATATATGTGCCCATAACACGCAGTTGTCACGTTAAAGACTGAAACAACTAGTTTGGCTTTAATGGCAGCAGAGACCTTGAGCAAAAGTCGTCTGCAGGTCAAACGACACGTTCAAAACATGCAAAAAAGAAACCTTATTAATATTAGAACAACACAACAGCTGCAGTTTAAAAACTCGTTGACAACGCAGTAAATTTACATTTAAGCCTTATTTTTTTTTTGACTTCTTTCGTACTGTGACTTGCAATTTAGAGTTTTTTTTTCTATTTTACATGAATACCACTAACATACATGTGGAAAAAATATTGTGAAATAATGCGATGTGACACCTAATTTATAAGGATATTTGTGCATATCTTATAATCTCCAAAACACACATTTGGATTTGATTCAGTTTTATTTTGAAACACATCTCTGGGAATCCTTGGTATGCTAAAACCTTTTTCTTGTGACTCATTTACTATTTTCTATTTTTGACTGGAAACGTATTTTTATCCAATAAATTTATCAAACAACTATTTTCGCTACACCACACAATATGTTATTACATTTGTTCAAACGTTATGACCTTGCCTCTGTTATTTTTTTTAAGCCGATGTGATATCATGGGATCGTCGTCAGTGGCCGCCATTTGCGCGCTGTTAGGATAGGTCTAGTCTAGACTGTTGACTAAATTGCAGTATGATGACACCTACGCGACGAACTAAATTGTTTATGATATAGAGGCAGTTTTTATTGGTCATTGTCCCTACTCGCTGATCCATACTTTCTCATTGAGGTAATGTAGTTATTAATTTTTTATACATTCCAGTCTTGCATGTCAACATTCTATATAGGTGTGAGATAAATGGAGGTTTTAAAGCTATTTATGTATAATCATGAATCATATTTTCTTTCCATAAAAGAGTTTATATTCGTAGAAAAGTAAATTAGTATATTTTTGGTTCTTGTTGCTGCATCCGCAATGAAATTAACTGTTTTTTATGGTGCAAAGAGTACAAACCGGAGAAACGTGACTTTTATCTTTAAGATGATAAAATGTGCTATTAAAATTCCGACTTTGTGGTATCCGCTTCTGCTGTACATTTTTTCGGTTATTAGCTCTGCAGTAAAGAATATGCTAAGTGCTTTATGAATTCATCAAAGAAATCTATTTCGATAAAGTGCGCACACCTTTAACGATAATTTAGATAAATTTAATCATCAAGAATTTCCATACAGTGAACTTACTTGTTGGCGAACTAACAAAAGCTGTATACAGGGTAATAAAAAATAAATATCCGATAATTCAGTGGCCAAGTGTGGTATCATTATGGAAATGAATACTAAAATAGAAATTAAATAATTTATTATTTCATGTTTTCGAGCAGCTTCGCAAATCTTAAGTTCGCAAGTTCTTAAATGCGTCGACGCGATCAAGGGGAAGACATCGTGTTTATCCACTGGTATATATCTAAAACTCCCTATTTTTGTGGTGTCACAGCTGGCCGTCCAATCATATTCCTTTTAAAAAGTGCAGGATGTAAAAAGGCCCTAGTTTAGGCAAATATCCTTCCTAATCACCATTACAACAACAGAAAAAAAAAAGAGATTACCGCAATTGACCGGAGTGAGGTTCGAACCTAATATCCCTACCAATAGTCGAGGGGCCCTAAAGGCACTCACCTGCCACAGGATAAATATCAAACGTAATTTTTAAAGATGTAAAATGTAAATTGTTTTTGGAAAATATCAAGAATAGCCCGCCGCTCTGAAGATTGTAATGTTAGGCTACATGGGTGTAGAATGAGATTAGTTATTTTTCGTCGCAGACCACGTCTTCCACACTTTTTTCTTAGAGAAAAATATACGATTTTCAGGTTAGGTCACCACACAAAACACTTAAAAATCTTTTAAAAAAAAACACATTTGTCAACTAATAACCGTTTTAATCGAGTATTAAATTGTTTCATCCAACTTATTTTCTTTAAATAACACCTTTTCACGTGTTATTTTTCTCAAAAAAGTATACGTTTGTTTTCGGGTTTTTTTTGTGTTGGTACGTTGGTCATCACAAGGTGTCACAGGATCACAGTTATTAACCGAAATAAACAATACACAAACCTATAGTTTTCTATAAAAATAATACTGGTATTATTTTAGAGAATAAGTTAGTTGATTACGACGATTATTAATTGATAAATGCGTTCTTTTTTTTTTAAGATTTCGACGTGTTTTCTGTGGTGACAGAACCTGAAAATCGCATCTTTTTTAAGAAAAAAAGTCTGGAAGACGTGGTATATCTTGGAAAATAACCACTCTATCATGATTGTGGAGTCATTCTACACCTATACAGCCCAAAGTTACGATCTTCAGAGCGGCCGAGCTATTCTTCATATTACTCTTGTTTTTACAAGCAATTATATTGATTAATTATATTTTTTGCAACATATTTTGGATAACTTTAATCATCTTCAGGTGAAAAATATAATTAGCATTAAATTAAAAACATAAAACATTATTATGTACATACCTGTTTGTAAATCCAGTATATAATTGGGTGTAAATCAATTTGCATCGTAGTCGTGGTAATTATATATATAAATCTATTGTCTGGTAACTGTATGGTTTCAAAATAAGTTTTCTAGGTTTCCGCATTTCTTCAAGAGGTGAAGACTCAATGTAGTTCATATTAAATAAATGAGTTGGGGTCCATGGAGACCAGGTAGTTTTTGATAAAAGCCTTCTTTGAAAACTGTTTTATTTTTTGTTAAGTCAAATCAATTAAATCATATTCCTGTAATATATCCGACATTGAAAGGGATCTTCTTTGTAAATCGATGTATTTACCATCGGCCTAAAAGAAAAACTCCATTCTGAAGTATTTTTGGGTGTATGCAAGCTGATGTTGGAGGTATATTGTCTGATTAATGTTTAATTTTTTTCTGTAAATAAGTATATAACATTTCGAAATCTTTGAGGTTACTTTTCAGATTTGTAAATGACAGCTGAAATTGAAATTTTAATATGTATAGGTTGGTAGACATGGTTGGTGGTTTTTGTCTTATGATAGCGAGAGATTTAGAAGTTATTTTGAGAATCTAATAATCCAAAATATACTGGATAGTACACGGAAAAAAATTGTTGTCAAAAAACCAACAATTGTAGTACAGTAACTACAATTGTAGTATACTTGTTTGGAATGTTTAAATCAATATTTATCTACACGGAAAAAAATTGTTTTGTTGTAGTTAACTGTACTACAATTGTTGATTTTTTCACAATAATTTTTTTCCGTGTAGATAAAAATTGATTTAAACATTCCAAACAAATATACTCCCTTTGAGGAAGAGTTCTTATACTCTTTATATGTTTTTGATATGATTGCAGATAATAAATTGTGCATATTGTTGATATTTACACTGTTTTTTTTTTATTAATAAAACTTTGATACATTTAATGATTAAAATTAGATTGTAAATTTAATATTTAATCAAGTAAAAGTCTAGCAATATACAAGTTAGTGATTGAGGAGGTACAATACGTGCAGCCACCTGGGCAACATACCCACAATTGATAAAAAAATATATAAACATTGATTTGAAAGAGGGGAGATTACTAGTGCGCATGATTTGCGGTGATGAATTTTAGATATGTGGTGTATATTCATAAGTTCATAGCCATCTAGCGAATTGAGATTTTATTTTTGAATAACATTAAACATAGAAGAATAGATATCTGTAAAGAAAAGGCAGATTTAGGTATAAAGTTTTATTTGTAAAAAAAAAAAGAAATCACAATAGTATGTATAAAATTACATATAAAACTATTACAAACTTTGTAGCAGCTCAAAGAAGGTGAAGAAAAGGTTTATTTGTACTCATAACAGTAATAGGTATAGCTATTTGTAACTTGCATGAAATTGGAAAATACGTCATTACTGGATGAAAGATGTTTCAGGTTGAAAGTAATTATTTTCATCTCTTGGGTGGAAAGTTAAAGTTTCTCTGAATAATCAATAACATCAAATGTAGGTTCAGCGTTTAAGTATCTTGTTATTAGCAACAAAGTATATACAAACACTGGATGGCGCTCTATGTGCTTAAAAAAACGGTCCACTAGGCAGCCAGCAGCCGCCTTTAAATATGGCTGAATCCAAACGGCGGCATTGCATCTACATGGAATTCTCCGTTCACATTAGCTGCTTTGATAAAATAATAATTCTGCAAATAATACTTCGAGTTCACAATTTTTCAATCATTATTTATTGCCAGCAGAAGCACAATAAAAAGATGATAAAATTTGTTAAAATCAAGATTCACATTATTTTTAATTTTATATCTGCAGAAAAAAATTGGGTTTAAGCTTAGCTATTTTGAGTATTGCCGATTTTATATAAACATTTATTTTAAATGGTTGGTTTAATCATCTAGTAGTATTGCGGGTATTATAGAATAATGCTAAAAATCGGAGAGTCAAACAGGGCTTGTGTCAAAGTTAGAGATAATTTGACTTTTTATATTTTTGATTAAACTTCAATAACGTTTTTTACCTGAACATGATTAAAGTTAATCGAAACATGTTGTGAAAATATAATTAATAAATATATTTGATTGTATGATAACAATTTGTATTTTATATGTACCATTAAATTATACAATTACTCAGAAGAAAATTCGAACCGCGTGATAAATAATATAATCAAGCCAAAATATTTCCCTTCCTGAGCAGTCATACTTGATGTATATATATGTTTTAAAACTCTTCTAACGCTAGGTGCATGTTTAAAAAAGAATGTGGGGCCGTAAAATTAAGAACGATTTCCAAATTAATAGAAACCTCCTTTTTAATTTTATTTTACACATTGTAATGTATCATTCTTTCATTTCAAAAACAATTCCGTGAATTCTATGTAAATTGTCTGTACTCAATTCTCACTTTTAATCGGATTTTTTAAGAAATAAGACCGTTTTATTGTTACCACGGTATGCATATAATTAAGAACGATGCAAATATAAACATTTAAAATTCATTATTGCAGGTACGATATATGAAACAAACAATCTGGTCACATTCTCGCAAGAAATTCACTACATCAATAAAAGTTATTCGATTTCATTTAAAATAAGAAAGCTAATGTCACCGGAAGCGCCATGAATCTAAAAATACTTTCTATAAATACACCATAGTTGACTGCACTAAAATCGAATGCCCACCAAAAGTTCGATTAATTTCAATAAGTCAGTTAATTTCGTTTCTCTCTCACAACATATTTACTTCTTAAAACCTCGATATTCTTTTGACAGTGTTTTAAGAATCACCTTGATTTCTTTCGCACACTTTCAGAACTGACTCATTTTTGTATATTCGTCAGTCCATCGTCGTAAAAAACCTTGGGGCACATAAAAAGTGACTTTAAATAGTGTAATTAATCGCCAAGTGTGCGAGATAAGGTATTGAAGGTTGATTACATGTATTTTGTTGCTGTATTATTGTTATTACTTAAGATTAAAATTAAAAAATCCGAAATTTGTACGTCACATACACATAAAAAAGGGAGAGGCTACAGAAACGTAAGAAAAAAAAAATACAAGGTTCGCACACGTTTTAGACATACAGGGTGCCGCAATATTAGGACAAATTACCAAGATATGGTAATATAATCTTGTAATAACTTCAAAACATAATTTTTGTGAAAATTGTATGAGAAGATTATTTAGACTTGTCTAATTTAATAGCTAAAATTCCAAATGAAACTCGAACTGCAATTATGGGGTCCCGATCCTGAAAATAATCCTATCTCATTTAAAAAATTATATATTTGTGTAACATTTTGTATAATCCGTTGGACCATGGAATTCTGTTAGCCGAATACTTACCAGATATGACCTCAGTCATGTGTTTCTCAGATTTGTTGCAATCCTTCTGCACTATCGATCGTCTTTGTGTATCAGGGGTTACACGTACTTAAGTCCTGGGGGTCCCATGATCGAACCTAGGTCCAGTGTTTATTCTTTATTACACCTGCGCATTCCACTTGTAGATCTTTTTATTGCTGACGGCGTTGTTCAAATATTTTTCTGTATAAGTAAGATGATGCCGGTTTTGCAGGATATGTGATACGTCGAATGGATAAAAGTAGTAAATTGCCACTCAATATATCAAAAGTCAAACTATCAGTTTTACTCGTAGATACGCCCTTAAAATTTGATACCAGATGATGACGTTGCTTTTCCAAGCGACGCGTTAGATCTGGTTTCTTTGCTTGTCATTTTCTTTTCCCAACACATCTAATCGTCTTTGCTTTTAATAAGCTGCTGGATTATTTTGAAACAGCATTTCAAGCTTAATCAACTGTATAATTTTAGATCTTTGTTGTCAAGCTAATATGCTTCCTTGTTTGAACCTTCTACGCAGTACAGTAGTCTGTTCTGGAGGGAGTAAGCGGGTTTTTGAAGCTTTGTGGTTTGGAAATAATGTCAGCTAGCACGCAACTTTCACTGAACGTTTATTTTGGACGCATTATTTCTTAGTTTCTTATAATGTCTGTATCACAAATTCGATTTCTAATAATAAATAGCTTATGTTTCACTTCCCAGATCTCTGGTACGCTCTACCTTTCATGTGCCGTTTCAAGAAATATCTTATGTTTAATCACCCTTTTAAATGTGTAGTAGTTACAATCTATTAGCTGTACGTGAATTTTTTCTGTTAGTAATTGACTTTTTTAAAAATTTTAATATTTCTGTTATTTTTGAATTGTATTAATTGAGTTGGATTACTCGGTATAGTTTTTTTGTTTATTTTATTTATTACTGCACACGGTAGAATATTCATTAGACTTCGTTTTCTTTGTATCATTTGTCTTAACTTGTTCACTGTTGGGAATAAACATTTTCTTATATTATTTTATTGCGAAAAAAATTAATTAAAATTTTGATAAGATACGATGTTATTTTATTTTGCTGGATTATAAAGTTTTATGAATTGCAAATACTGCTAGCGTACATATATTCTTTAAAAATCAATGAAATCAATTAACCTTTATAACTCTTTCCCATCGGCTAAGCATTGATTTGTTTCAAATAGTATGATTTATTGTCTGCAGAGACGTAAAACTCGCACACATTTTCTCAATAGCCACTATTGCCTTGTAAAAATACACAGAATAATAGTCACTCATTAGTGAATGCACGTATTATGATAATCGTTTGCCTAGCGTTTCCATTACATTTTAATTCTTGGATTTATTTTATTACGACATCCTTAGGATTGGTTTTGAATTTTGATATATTCGATTGCTGTTGTTTTTAAAAGGCGCAACATACCCTTCTAACGCGCGGATTTTCTTTGCAGGACTTAGTTTAGAACAAAATGTCTCCATGGGTTCCATGGGTCCGCAATCGCCGCTGGACCTCAAACCAGACACCGCCACCCTGATAACGTCCGGCCCATTTAGCCCGCAAGGGCCCAACAGTCCAAGTTCGTACAGCATGGGCCACAGCACCATTCTAAGTCCACAGTCGGCGTCTCAGGCGAAGGGGCTCGGATCACCTATCCCCCGAACCACCCGCTTAGCGGTTCCAAACACCTTTGTTCGATATGCGGCCATAGGGCAAGTGGCAAACATTACGGCGTTTATAGGTAAGTTGAGAGATATAAGTGTTATCATCGTTCTAAGTTAAAGGATTTTTTTTTAATTTGTTGTTGATTAAAATCATAAGCAGCCAACAATTTTTTTGTTGTATTCTGTAACTCTTCAGAAATGCTGGGCCATTCAATTTATTATATATAATTCATTGTGACTCTGAGTAGATATAATAAGCGAAGATGGGTGAAATATATTCCTAGGCCTAGTTATATTCCACGTGTTTTTATTCTCTTTCTGAATTTTTTAATGTTACTGTTAGTAATCGTCAGTAGATTTAATTGCATTGTTTGCCACCCTCTCTAGACTTTGTTTATTTTACTACTGATTGTTTCTGTTTTTTTTTTGTTTTATTATTTTCATGCATGCACTTACAATGACTTAGTTAAAATAATTAGTTAAGTTATTTATGTCTGCATTACTTTATTTCTCTTGTTTCTTTATCTCCACTGTCTTGACTTACTTCATCTGTTATCTGTTACAGCTATGAAATAAAACTCTTATTATTATAAAAAAAAAAAAAAAAAAAATAGAAAATCTAATTCCGCCCAAATACATACTTTACTTAAAAAAGAACTTAAATCAGACCATAACTACTTAAGATCTTACCTGATGATGTCCTGTTGAGAACGAAACTGATCGTCTATATTTATTTAATTAAAGAAAATGTGAGGAATTACGCATTTTATTTCACCATCTTTGCCTAATTAATAATTTAAATCCAGAATCAGTTGAGATTTAAATTTGCCAAAATTGTCAACTATGATTTATCAACTCGCAGAGCAAATAACGTTTGCAAGTATTTCATTTTCTTTTAGTAATAATACAATTTTTTAATTTGAAAAAATGTTGTCATCCAAAATCGATGACAAAAGTTGGATAAGGTGAATTTCACAAAATTTATGGAATTCACTTTAAACTTAATTTCACAGCAGTATATTAAAACACTAGTGTTACAATGACGTTCGTTGTAATACGCAGAAGTTCCTGTAACAATCGTTGTGTGTTATTATTTTTTCTATTTCACAATAATTTACGTTTATTATTGAAAATGGGATTTCTTATCGATGCACGGAATTTTAACGTTTTCATATTAGTGACACAATTATTGCAACTCCATGCAAAAGCCTCCCATAAAATGTCACCACAACCAGTTTTCCGGCAATACAGTTACGCCAAGTGCTCATTAAACTTGTGAAATAGAACAATCAGACTTACGTTTTACGGGTATGGAGTACTTTTTGGGCGAGGCAGTAACCGGCCCCAAAGCACGAACTCTGCAAAAGAGTTTTCTGCCCGTGATACAGACCTATTTTTTGCCGACATCTTTTAATTTGAATTGAAAATAGAAATGAAATTTGACACTAGGGTTGACAGATAAGTTGCACACTGTTACATACCTTAGTTTTTTGGCATTCCGAGAATAAATCTTTCTCTTGATTTTCTTCTAGTTAATCTTATTTATCATAATAAGTCAATGGAGACCTAGTTCATCTTTGCAGTGAACAGTAGCTTCATGACAATTTATACAGTCTGTCATGTGAATCTTGGTGCCAACCTTTTAGTGACATTTTTCCCTGCCTAGCAGAAAACGGTAGTTTTCTGTCCTTAAGTACTGCAAATAAGTGTTTTTCGACGGAGGCGCAAAAAACTATTTTGTGAAATCAATCTTATTAACACCCGTCTTTTGTTAAATTTACAAAATTCCTAATGCTATGGGGTAGCATGTCTTGCATGGGAGCTTTCTCCGAACCAAAAAGGATCAGTTTGCATCAACCTTCTTACAAAACGTGATGGAATCTTATGCAGACGACTCACTTGCCATAACATGGACTTTGATGCGTGATAACGATCCCAAACACACCGCAAGGACCGTAAGACAATGATTAGAAAAAAACGCATTCCGGTATTGGATTGGCCTGCTCAAAGTCTTGATTTAAATGCTATAGAAAATTGGGAGATATCGAGAATATTATCAAGTATCGAGAGGTTTGTATTATTTTTTTTGACGGACATCATTGGCGCAGGACTGTTGGATTGCATTTAGAAAAAAAGAGTTACCACAAAATTGGCCCCTCTCTTCCTGCAGCCAGTTTAATATTTCTTAATTTTATTATTGGAAATAGACGGTGGATATTATTTACAAATGAAAATGAAAATATTCCACTGTACCAACTGCAAGCAACTTAAAATTTCCTAAACTACAACACAAAATTATTCTAAAAAATCTTATAAAATCTTGTGCATGGTATGTTAGATAAACTTGACATAAAATTCAGAATAATATCCAAATTTGAATTAAAAATACTGCCTTTCCATTTGCAATAACCAGCGAAAAGATAAGACAAGAAGCGTCATTTGTTATCGGCACCTTTGATGTTTTCTCGTCGGAAATTTGACTTCCAACTCTACTTTAACTAACAGCTTCTTTGAGTTTCGCCTGTGTCAAAACTTTCGCTCGACTTTCGCTGTTTCATTACTACAGCTTCTTCAGGATAAACTGACTAAAGTTTTGACAACACGGCGAAACCGCAAAAGCTGTTGTTATAGTTACACCGGCCGTGAAAGCCTACGCAGTGTTATCCAAGTCTACTTCATTATTTTAGCAGCAGATGCGTCGATTGTCTTTCTGTTCTTTTACACCAATCATAAAAGCGTGTCTGAGAGATGTAAATTCCAACTAATAATGCCGGTATTTAACATTTGGTCTGTTCATAAAAGTACAATTACAATTTACAGTATATTTTTTTACAATCGTCAAAATTTGAAGATTGTTAAAAAATATCACTGTTAATTTAATTGTAGCTTTTGCAACAGGCCCTCTCTCATTTCCTGCAGTAAACGTGTGTAGATACCTACATATTTTACGGAATTTAATTAGTAATGAAAACATTACTAGTGTTATTATTAAATAACAATACAAGAAGAAAAAAAGAACAAAATAATAAGTTGAATTAAAAACACAATAGAATTATTACAAGGATGACATTTAATTATTCTCGATTACTCTCAACGAGCGTCAAAATCAACGTCAAAACCATGATTGCAGTGGCGCCCTCTCTGTAAATTGACAATGCTGTCAGAACGCGAAAGCCATACACACGGACCCATCAAAAATGACGAGTTTCGCTTCTTGTCTTATCTCTTCGCTGCAATAACACAGCTGACAACTACTTCCGATATAAGGAAACATTACCGAAACTTTAACTAAACTGAGACTTAGTACTTAAAGACTCTACAAAGAATTAATTTAAATTAAAATTAAAACACATAATACTTCTTAACATTTATAAATTTATCAACATATGCTTACCACTCTACTTGTGCTATTTAGGTAATGTATTGCATTTAAATGAACCAGGTCTATAGGAGAACATCGAGGTGATCTGGTGAATTTTAAGTGTATCAAATAAAATTTAACCAAAGCGTAATTTGGAACATACCTTTATTTTATTGCGTTTCGAGTTCTTTGGTTGCTTTTACTTGGTTTACTGTCGTGAAAGGAAGTAGCGTTGACTTCCATAGCAAGATCTCTTTTTACTTATTCTACAAAAATGTTTTGAACAAAAATCACAATACTGCTATAAATAATCTGAATTTTGCATCAAACCTCGGACTTTAGGTTTAGATGTGTATGGCGTAAGTTTCAATTTAACAACTATTTTACGTTACAATTAACCTTCTCTGCGTTGTGATGTGAACGTAAAAGTGGTGAATGCAAGTTTTGCATAAAAACTCCGTCCAAAAATGCAGCGTTGAGCTCATCCAATAAAGTTATATGGGCGTATTTTCCCGCAGAGATTGATAGACATGACATTGAATCAAAGCCGCCAGCAACGAAACATATGAAGGTCTCTCTCCGGACCGAGAAAAAAAAAAACAAAAAAAAATAGCACCAACATCGCCCAGCAATTTGTAATAATCAGCCGGCACACAGTCGGTCGGCGCATTTGTTCCGCCACTGACCTTGTAGCCTTTATAGCGAAATTTTAATTAAACGCGTTTCGCCGTTTTTTCACACCCAACGAACCGACACGTCACAAATCGCCTTGTTATTTTTGACGGACGTCGACGCGTTTCTGTATTTATTTTTGTTTCATGTCGCTGCCATTGTCACCGCGACCTCTTGCGACGGCGTTTGGCTCGTTACGTAAAAAAGAGTACGAAATTTTCCGCACAATAGCCGAATTTGACGACAATAAAGGCGACCAGCCGAGAGTTCTATACGTTTGCTTATTTTGAGGCGATGTGAATGCGAAAGGTTTCGCGGCCTTCCGCAAATTTTGTTTACAGTTATTGACTTTTATTTGCTGGCCTCTTTTAGAGGGGTTTCATTGACGCTTAATTTGTTTGTCAGAGGACAAATTCAATGAAGATATTTGTGTTTAAATGTGCGGTCATAAACTTCAATCGTTCCTGCTTGTTGGCTATTGAAATAAGTTGTTTGAAAACCAGAACTATGAATGAGAATCCTTTGTTAGTAACACATCGTAATTCATCATTACTTTGGTTTTGTAGAGCTAAATGAAATAGCAATGGCTTTAGGAGCGAAGGATATCAGCTGACGAATTCCTCAATCTCCAGACATGTTCCTTCCCACTTCGTTTCAATATATAGATCTACAAAACTGACTTCTAGTAGTGCCGATATATTGTGATATAATTAAACAACCACATAAATATTTTTCAATTCAATACATCAAGCTGTTTCACAATTGTAAATACAAAACTTCAAATCAAGGGAACCACAGTTGTTATAAATTACATTTCATTAAAATCAAGTTTCAAAAAGAATAAAAGCTAATGAGCAAAAATCATTTAATTTATTAAGACAAGTATTTTATTGTAAAATGTATTAATTTAATTCCGATTTCATATTTTATCTGTCAAACTATCGACATCTGTCGACAGAAACAGCAATTTAACTCTTAAAAAAAAATCTGTAATCAACTGACAGATAGGGATTCTTTGAATGCTTAAAAATTAAATTCCAATTACAAATCGTTTACAAAATGTAAAAGAGACATTCAATTTTGAATGAGGAAATAAAAATTTACATTAAATTGTCAAATAATTGATACCAGTGAAGTGTCATGAAGTTGGGAAGATTCCATTGTCAACGGAGGAGTTTACGAATGTTTGAAGGCGGACATATGCGGTAATATTCGTTGGAATACGAAGATTTTGAGAAACCATGACCATTAATCTATTCAAGTGCTTAGATATTTGCAGTTTAACGTCAGTAGAGACGTGCAACTCGTTTTCTTTTAAAAAGCTTTAATGCTTCTGTCTGGCCCTGAAGAAAATAAGGTCTCTAAATTCAATCTTTTCAAACAAAGATTATATATTCTCTGATACTCTGAAATCGTGATTGAACTTGCCTGTAAACTCAGATTTACCTTATTGATTTGTTGAAAAATGTCTGATCAATAAGCCAAAACATTGCAGACAATTGATTATATCCGCCATTACACATTTTCTTTCCTCAAACCCACTAGCAATTCGTTACGAACCCCAGGGGTTCAGGATGGGCCAATGACTTAGAAGATATCACGTTAGACAACACGTAATGATCTTTCATGCTGTAATCTATGCCGTTAAGATATGTACGAGAGAAATTTGGGATAAAAACTACAAGCACAATTAATAAAAATCTGCAGCGACACTCAGGCAGTGCACTAGAGGTGCATAAATGCAACTCGAAACTGATCTGGACATGCTGGAAACACATTGGGGATAACTGATAATCTACCCCGAATCTGGATACTTGACGCTAACTCATTCTTGGAAATGAGCAAGCAGACATCCTTGCCAAAAAGACATACCGCCTACGATAGCTAATCAGAAAATCAAATTCTGGGTAAATCAGAAAGTCATGTGAAGGCACGTGAAGGAATGTGTTTCACCTAGTCTTGCCAGAACTAGGGAACTGCTAGAAATAGACTGCAAAAATATCAAGGTGATTGTTTCTGTCTTTACAGAGATTAATAGCCATGACATTGAACCAAAACCGTCAGCAACTCAGCAACGAAACATATGAAAGTCTCTCTCCGGACCGAGCTGTAAACTCAGAAAGCACTTACACAGATTCAGGCTCTATGATATAGACTGAATGCTGCCTATGTTTAGAAAATAGAGGAGACAGTTGACCATATTTACTGTCACCGCCTTGCTGTTACGAGTATCAGGTATGTAACCTTCGGAAAGGCTGATCCCTCCTAGAAGACCTGAAAATAATCTCATTCACCAAGATACTGAGCTACTTTAAAGGCGTGAAGTTCTTGGATGAACTTTAAAATAACATCTGCTCGACAATAGACCTTAGTGATCGCAGTGGACGGGGTGATTAATCGAACAATGCGAATGCCATCTATTACCAAAGTAAACTAACTAGATACAAGTTAACTAGTTAAAGAGTTGGCAATTGCCGGCCTGCCCTTTAAAAATAGCAGATGATAATTAGTATAAAAGTGTCCTCTAATGTTAGGAAGTGCATAAACCCGACGAAATGGCCGTCATAGTTATACCCGCCGACATCTTCGGCATCCTTGAAAACTTTGAATAATCTCATTTGCTTTAGAAACCTAGTACATCAAAAAACAGCGACAAAAAGTAGCAGTTTCTTTGGATATTCATTAGCTGCTAATACGAAATACTAAAGGTAGTTAGCTGCTGGAAAATCAGATTGCATCCATTGTAGCAACCCATCACTGTTGTCCATTACTGCTGAATTTTACTGCAGAAATTATTATCCACGCAAAATAGTAAGGTAAAGCCTAGAGCAGTTCCTAAAATAAAAACAAAGCAAAAAGCGCTAATGATATAATTGCACAGTAAGCCCAAAGCAGGTTAGACAAGATTCATATTTCATACAACATTAAGACAGAGCCAAAACCACAGTTTAATCCACCACAAAAGATAAAGTCTACATCCCAAAGGAGAAAATAAAAAATCCAGTCACGTGAAACTATAAAAAAGATGCAATTCGCAAGGGGATATTTCCGGAGGATTCCAGATGAGTGGTGTAACATACTACCGTAGAACTAAATAATAATAAATAAGCATAAGGTTGAACCTAGAAAGATCGATATGTCTAGACTTACCACGAAAAATTATGATACCCCGAGAATTATACGACGCATAAAATCGGTTCGATTTTGCATGGAGTCATTATAAAGTATCTTCTAATGAAACAAAAACGAATATTTATGACTTAAGGAGCCCAGGGACGTATGGTTGGTTGTATAAATTTCAGTAATGCTAAAATTCTATTTTATGTAACTTAATATCGAATATTAATTGGTGGTTTTTGCACGAAATGTCTTTAAAAGGGATATAATTTTGTAATATGGTAGAATTTGTATTCGTTTTTAAAACACAATTATATAAAATGCATGGAGAAATAAATTTTACACCGTTTAGAAAATTCTTTATGCGTACAGTATACAATAAAGGGGCCAATAGAAGACTAATAGAAGTGATCAAAAAAACTTACTTAAGAAAATAACAGCTAACATTTAACACGAATAAAAAAATAATACAATTTTTTTTTTATTAAGTGTGGTGTCGAAACCTATTGAATGTGGCTAATGAAAACATGTGCAAGTAGATGTCCTTTCATTCATAAAACGTGGTTATTATATTTTTACATGCTTCAGCTATAGGTACGCCATCTTCAGGTATTAAAAATGTCAAATATCGTCTCAGTCTTGCAGCAAGCAAATCGTTGTAGGCTTTAGTTAAGTTAAGATCATACGATAAATGAACCACTCAGTATAATAATGTATCCACGATTATGTATTGAAAAATTCTTGGCCTACTATAGATGCATACAAAATTTGAAAGTCAAAATATTTTATTATTCAACGTACGCTCCTCTTAATTGGATATATCTATTACAACGAACCTGCAACGCCTGTCTGTGAACCAATCCCTCACAGCTTCTATCACCTTTTCGTTGGAAGAAAATTTACGACCTTTTAAACTTTTTTTCAATTAATAAGAGGGGTGTTCGAGTAATTCCAATCCTAAATCACATATTGTTTGCATGCAACATGCGATTTGCGGAAGCATTGTCCTGCAAAAACAAAACACTTTTGAACAACTTTCCGCGTCTTCTCTTCTTAACTTCTTGTCGTAGAGTGGTCAGTAACGTTCAATAATAACTCCCAGTTATTGTTCTACCCTTAACCAGAAAATCAATCATGATTACTCCATGACAATCCCAAAAAACTGAAGCAAGAACTTTTCCAGCAGATTTTTGAACACGAAACTTCTTAGGCCTTGGAGAACCAAAGTGTCTCCATTCCATCTATTGTTGTTTTGTTTTGTGTGGCGAAAATGTACCCATTTTTCATCCATAGTAACCATACGACTTAAGAAGTCTGCATCTTTTTCAAACCAAGCACAAATCGAACGCGATGCTTCCACCTTTGCACGCTTCTGATGATCAACATTAAGATATTCGGGGATACATTTTCCAGAATTTTTTCTCATACTAAAATCGATGTGAACTATATGATGGCCGCGTTCATATGAAATACTCACATATTCGTTTTAACCCAATTCGACGGTCTGACAAAATCATGCCATGAACTGCATCAACATTTTCAGGGACGAACACAAAGACTGGCCTTCCCGATCGATATTCATCTTCAATAGAAAATTTACCTCTTTTGAAGCTCGCAATCCAGTTTTTCACGGTTACATACGAAGGACATTGATTGCCTAGGGTATTAAGCATGTCTTCGTAAATCTGCTTACCTCTTAACCCCTTCAAATACAGGAATGTATCTGATGACGGCTCGATATTCCAATTTTTCAATTTTTACAATTTCGGTCGATATCCTTTTTTTTCCAAAGTTAATTGCGTAACGTTGGTTTGACTTTTTGACGTGAAGCTTTGCACTGGCACTTTTAATATGTTATTTTTTCGTTGCTATGGTATCGCAATATTTTCTTCATCCACGAAACCGGTCTAGGGTAACTAGGTTACAAGTTAAAAAACTAAATTATTTTCTCTTTATTGTTTTTTCTTTTTATTTTGACACGTTCTATTATGTACTTCGTACTTCTTTGAAATAAAGTACTTACTTACTAAATAACTATTGTAAAGTCGACATTATTTTTTTTACCTTATAATTCATTTATTCTTCTCACTGCATATGTGCACCAATGAATATATAGATTTTATATATAAACAAAGACGCACTTATTTAACCGATAATTTTACAGGTAGTAAATTGCACAGTGCAGCACCATACTTACATATGGTGTCTTCTGTTTAATAAAAAAAGTCGATTTTATCAGACGCAAAATATCGATATAATATTAAGAACGAAATATGGACATTTTCGATATTGGATATTGGAACTCGTAGTTTGATATTTCACATCCACCTCTTTCCCCCCGTTTTTTTCTGTATTAATTTTACAAAGTTTTGAATTAGCTTAGCTCAGTTTGCAGTAATTTATTACCTCGTTTATTGCTAACTAAAATAATACCCACACAAAAAATTTAATGTAGATAAATTTAGAAGACATTAAAATGAAAAATACCTTAAGTTCTTATCGGGCATACTTATCTACTTAAATATAAATACTAACGTATTTCCTTCGAACTTGCATATATTTACGTACAGCTTCCGACATTAATATTTAGCACTATCAAAGCGTCGAGTCTGTCGTTCGAGTGCTAAATATTAATGTCGGCGATTGTACATACATGAGTCACTTGTTTATATTTCCCCACCTAACTAACGCAAAATTATTCAGATGTTTTTATGATTTTATATCGACGAAAACATAACACAACACAGAGCACATGAGTTATTTAAGCGTAGATCATCGAGTAAAATATAATAGATATTTTATGCATAACCACACGTATTTCTCACAAAGAAAGGAAAACACAATTTTTATTTTCTTTATTTGTTTACCTAAGCAAATAATAATAATAATAATAATAATAATAATAATAATAATAATAATAATAATAATAATAATCACTTTATTGGCTCCTAACTAGATACAAATACATATATTGTATGATGTTAAATGGCTAATTTTTTTTTTTACTTTAAACACTATTACAATGTAGAGTCCGTTGCAATTAAGAATGGTACATGTCGTCACCAAAAGCTGCGTAGAGCCTGACGTCAATTACGTCCTGGTGCCGGCTACCACTGTCTGTTATCTAAGCTAACGAGGCATCGTCTACTAATATTCGTTGATTGCGCATGTGACGTCATGTACCATTCTCTATTGCCACAGACTCCATTTTACAGAAATAACTCCCTTGTTGTATTTATGATTTCATTTTAATAATTTTTACCCTAAGAAAGATATGAAAGGTAGTTCATTTTGATTTGAAATACTATAGTTAATAATTTGCGATGTGATCCTAGAATAATACTACACTTTATTACTATAATTAACAAATATTAAATATTCTTGAACTCAATTTTTATTGCGATGAAGCGACCAAACTGAAGTGCGTATGCGACTGGCCCGATTGACTAACACGCTTGCCTACCGTCATAGTGGGAGATCCTTTAGCCACAGTGCCGAGTACTGACGAGATGAGTCGATCAACCAGTGGACAGCGTTTGCGTTTTGCATATACTGCGAGCATCCTCTCTTCCGCTAGCGAATATCTACAAACGCCTGAAATCAGGGGCCAACCTAGACCTGGCCCCAATTCATAGCTTGTCTGCATAAGTAACTACAAAGCGCGTTTGGTCGTATCAAATCCTGGTACTCGCAACGTTCGTTCTGTTCTCAAATGTGTGTGTGTATCTACGTATATTTATCGGTTTTTTACATATAAGAAAAGCTCCTTAATAATTAATTTATAATTTGCAATGGTGGGGCCGTGGGCCCATGGCTCTTTAAGAACATTGAATGTTTGTGACACAATTCTTGTGTCATGCGCAATTCCATGCTGGCAATAACCTATATAAGAATGTCAAATGTGAAATGTCAAACCACAAGTTGCACTACCAACCTCACATAATATGTTACCACAAATAGTTACACAAAGTGCTCATTGGATATACGAAATAGAAAAAAAAACGTTATTGTTACACTAGGGTTTTAATATACTATTATTTATAATAATATGAAGCAATACTCTAAAAATTCCTCATGTGATCAGGTTAATTAGTATATATTTCATGCCAATTGCATTAAATATAAAGCATATCTGTATTTCAACACTGCAAAGTCATTTAAAGTTAACGTGGTGTTCATGTTGCCGTTTCATACATTTGTACATTTTAACATTTGTTTTTTTCTCACGGTGTGATTGTATGTAATACCGTGTATTTTTTCTCGCAACTAATGTATACTAATATCGACATCAATCGGGTTTTTCCATGAATGATGATGGCATTTTTAAAATACGTCTAATGTAAATAGTAGCAGACATTGAACTACAAAAGATAAAGCAGAAAACCCGATAAAGTAAATATTATGACATTTTAACTCACATCCAAACATTGTCTTTTTTTATTTTATGCATTTCCCTAAATCTGCGTAAAAATGTTCGTTTCCGATAATATTTACTTGATAAAAATTACTCATACTATTCATTTGTGACACACGCCTATAAACTATTATAAAACCGTGCTTAAATTTAGAGCTAGTTTTACGCAACATTCGTATCCAACTTCATTATCTTTGACTTCCGAACTTTTGGCACGGTATTCTTAAACGCACCATTTCTTCACGGAGTAGGTGATTTCTGATGTTGGACGTTATTTCGTTGTAAAACCGACATTAATACAGGATGAAAGTAAAATACATTTCAACCAGCCAGATTTAAACTTCCTGCTGGCTCCTGTGGCTAGTTAATTCGGTGATTTTTTTTGTTTCTTTACGTATTCGAGTGTATTCACCATGTCCACCAATTAGTCTCACATCGCATGGTACGAACATCTCCTATTGTTTCCTTCGGGTAAAGGCTTTACTCATTTGAAAAAAATGCGATGAGTTGGCAGAGAAGATCGTGCGCTCCCGATTATTTTGAAAATCCATTTTCGATTGCGAAACATCACGGTGCAGATGTGTTTGCTTTGATCGCGGCCCAAATGACGGACGTCGGACCGTCTTGACCCCAAATTATTGCCAATTTAGCGGACAGCAAACTATGGTTCCATTAGTAGGCGATCTATATTGAGCGAATTATGTACGAACGATTTGTGCTTAATGAATAACACGTTTTCTGGTGGTGGACGTATAGACAGTTGAGCTATGTCGCAAAACATTATTTATAAATGTATGAATGTACATACATACGTTCATTGGGTTCGAAATATTGAATCAGAATGCTATGGTTTATGAGTAACGTATTGGTTGATTGATTCAGAATTTAGACAGTTTTTTTTAAACTTGCTAAAATTTATCTAAATATTTATAGTCACTTGCTTGAAATTAGTATTAAAATACTTTTTCATTAACATTGATAAAACGGCTTTTCTTGGACCCCTAAAGTTATTAAAAGTATATGTAGTAATTAGTTACTATTTGCATACGCGCGTTTCACCTTATGAAGGCATAAATATCCTTGGTAAGGTGAAACACCCGAATGCTAATAGTAACTGATGGCTACAAACTTAGTTTAATTAATTACCCTTAATTATGAACGCAAGTTTAGTAGCTTATCCTCGTCCTACAATTATTGCATTTTTATTTAGAAAAAATTTTTAGTAATAGAGAGACAATTTCGCAATTTATCTTCACGAGTTAAATAGAATTTCCATGTGAAACTGTCATACACATATTTCTTCTCCTAAAGTATTTTATTTATAACTCAGTTAATGTAACATTTTTTTTCACGATAACCAAATGTTTATCATTGGTAGTTTTAAATTATTAGTCAGTATTGAAACGCTCTAGGTTGTAATTAAATTATTTTATTATTTATTAGTCAAAACTTAATACCGTTAGATGTAAGGTGGTTTAGTTGAGTTTAATTTGTTATTCTGTTGCTTTACATATTTTTTCGGTTTTTCCTATTTTGTGTCATTATCTTACCTTCTTTCCATCCTATATTTCTTCTTCCCACTTGCTCTTTTTTTTACATCATTCGATTTTTTTCTTGGTATTCCCTTTACATTCTTTCCCATTATCTTCGTTTTGTATATTCTTTTCACAATTTGTTCTGACATCCGGCAATATGTCCATACCACCTTAATAATTGTTCTTCTATTATTTTCTCTTGGATCGTTTCAATCCTATGTTTTTTGTCTAATAATTTCATTTCTCCCCTGACCCTTCTCGTTTTTCCTTCTATTATGCTTAAAAATCCAAATTACTTTTTAATCTGTCAATGTCTAAGAATCGCTTCCATAAAGTATCTAACTAGGTCTGACTATTCCTCTTCACTATTTGCTTTTCAACGTATTCCACGCTTTCCAAGAAATATATTTTCGATCATCTACTTTATTGTTGTTTTATTTAACCTTTCATTAATCTCTGCGTCCAGTGGCGGTTCGTGACCATATTGATTGGTGGGGCCAATCTTAGGCCAACTTCCCCCTCACTCTCCTCTTCATTTTATTAATTTTACAAAGTTTTGAATCAGTTTAGCTCAGCTTGCAGTGATTTATTACTTTGGTTATTGCTAACTGAAATAATACCGACACAAAAATTTAATGTAGACAAATTTAGAAGCAATTTTATAATGAAAAATACATTAATTTCTTATCGGGAATACTTCACTATCTGAATACCATCGTATTTCCTTCGGAATTGCATATATTTAGTTTTTAACTGCATGTACACGGGCCACTTGTTTACATTCTCTCACCTAACTAACGTCAAAACTATTCAGGTGTTTTTGTAATTTTATATCGACGAAAGCATAACACGATACAGAGCACATGAGTTATTTAAGCATAGATCGTCGAGTAAAATATAATGGATATTCTAAGCACAAGCGAACGTATTTCTTACGAAGAATGGGAACACATTTTTTTATTTTCTTTGTTTGTTTACTTTAGCAAATGGCTTGTTTTTTTTTACTTAAAACACTATTATGATGATTTTTTCAGGAATAACTCCCTTAAGCCACCAGTGTCTGCGTCCAGTTTTCCATGTTCCTCTATTAGTGTGCCTAAATATTTAAAATGCTCTATTTTTCTTCCGTTTGCTGGTATTATGGTTTTGCTTTTCTCTATGTTTGCCCTCATATTTATTTTGTTTAGATCTTCGTTAAAACGTTGAAGTTATGTTGTAAACTTTCCTCTATATCCGCCTGTATAATCATTATCAGCGTTTATCTATCTTGTATTTTTTTCATTCTCTTCATTTTTTGTTTCTTTTTTTTTGCTTTCTTTATAATACACTCATCTCCTATTTTTCGTTTAAATTTCTGGGCTCTTCATAATTTTTTCTTACTATTTACTTAACTATTGTATATTCAGATATAAAACTTTATTTCTTCTATTGTATGTTTACACGTCTCTCCCACTAAAGTCTTATGTCTTGCCTTCTAACTCTCTCGCAAGCCTTTATCAAAACAACAAAGCATACGTTCATGTCCCTATTTTTGTCATTAATTTTTCATTGGTGTCTTATAAAAAAGAAAAGAAATAAAAGATGTACTGTGTGCTTCTTGTCCATCTAAACCCGCAGTATGTGTCTTCAATTGTCTTGTCTATTACTCTTTTATTCTTTTTTTCCTTACTCTTGTACTTAGTAGCTTCCCTGTTATGCCTGTCAATGTAATTCTTCGGCAATTTTTAGTCTCCACTTTTGTATACCGGTAGTATTATTTCTGTGCTCCAATCTGTCGGTATTTCGTTAGCTTTCATTCTTAATTTTCTATAATTCTATGAGTCGCTCATATCCTCTATACTTCATTATCTCTGATATTTTTTTTCTGTTTTTACCTGATTTCATTTTCTTAAATGCTTCCAGTATCTCCTCCTCTGTAATCGGCTGAATATTTCCGCGCTTCCCCATATGAGTCCTGCTCTTTTCTGGTCAACTCCTAAAAATATTCTTTCCATCTTTTCATTATCGTGTCTTCATATGTTATTACTTGACCGTCTTGATTTTATATCTTTCATAATTGTTCCAATTTACCATAAATCAGTCTTTTTCTCAGCGTCTTTCATTGCTATTTTAATTAATATTAATTAAAACTTAATGTAATTTAGTTAGGGTAAGAAACTCTAATTTAAGCAATAATAGGAAACTATATCCTTAATTGAATAATATCTACACTTAATCTTGTTTCATTCCTGAAACCTAACCCATTCTGTTTAGTTTTGGTGTATTTCATTTTTCAAACCTGTTGCTATTGTAAAGTAATTTTTTTGTTATTGTTTACTTTATTGTTACGTTGATCAATATTCTTGGTTTATTTTTCATGGTTCAAGTATTAAGGATTACTTTTTTTTTAATATGGCATAGTCTACTACAGAAGTATTCAAAATGTTGATTGTGAACATCATAAGAATATGGCGTTATCGTAAGATATCCAAAACGCTATTTATAACACGTAAGATTTTTAAGATGATTCGAAGTGTCACTCGAGCACTGAAACTTATTAAGGAACTTTGGATCTACAATAGAATGATGCATACTACAGAAACGGCAGATACTTTGAGTAATTTATTTTGATTTAATTTTTTCTAATACAAAATAAATTATTTTTTTTATGATTTTTGTGATGAATTTTTATTGCATTGAACAAGAGTTCGAGAATGAAATGTAATACAGCCCTTTACCTGGCATCTCTAAATTATTGCAAATAGATCTCTCCTTCCCTGCAATTAATCCAAAACATAAGTATCTAAGGGCCAATTTCTTCAGCCAAGGATAAAAGTTCCGTATTGGTATCTGTTGGATAGCTTTATCTATAAGATATGAAAAAAATAGATTTCTTCAAATAACTGCAAGCAATTTTATCCGTGGGATAGAAATCAACAAGATGGCATTTGACAACGCTGTAAAAATACGAGCTGTTAATCTTAGCTAGCAAAATAATACACGGTTACTGCACAAGTGTGTACGAATCATTTGGCAGAACATAACTACAAAATGAAAATAGTTAAGATACGGTTAGCGCAAATCAGTTTAAGATAAGTAATATTTTTTATGATTTACTGGATTTAAAATGGACGTAAGTAGCCTATATGTTTTGATTTTTACAATATATAGAATTTACATACCACATATGGCTACTATATAGTAAGCACATATTTATAATGCATAAAATTTATGAGTTAAATTTTCATTTGTTTCCATTAATTCTACATTGTTTTAGAACACAAGAAAAGACAGAGACAAACGTCGTTCTAACTTTACCGAACTAAAAAAAGAAACATTGATAGATATTGCATATAAATTAATATATGTCCATTAATAAATCATTTTACACATTTTTTTTTATTCGTTTTTTACATCTAAACCACCAAAGCTTCCTCGCATGCCCTCGCCCTCCACCATTATAAATAAAAGTAATGAGGTTATGTTAATGCAATAAATACCCATTAACTAGATGGTAATAATTTATCGGTAGGGTCGAGTAATAGATAACTTTTGCGCCACATATCCGAAGGATAACATTTATCAATGGGTGAAGAAAGGAAGTATTATCACTTATCTGTCAGTTAAAGTTATCCTATAGTTATCCTTGATTGAAGAAATCGACCCTTAGTAAAATTTACCTGATAAGCAAATATAAGATACTCAACTATTTCTTACAAGCCATGTTTTGATATGTCCTGTGGAACTTAGAAGGGAAAGTAAGTGTCCCTCACCGGTTTAACTGAAATTTGGTTTTATAGACTGAGACTGTATTGTAGTGTAAAAACAACAGCAACTTTCTTAGCTGTTAAATCTCCCATTTTCATGCTGGAGCACTCTATCTGCAGCACGACTCTTCGCTCTTCACTTTAACATCTCTAAAACTATAAGCATATCACAAAAAAGTTAAGATAAAAATTTAACTGTTTTACTAAGTACAAAAGGACAGCGACTTCCGTTTAAAAATTCCTTTTTAGAATTTTTACTTACGGGCAACAACATCCACCCCTCATATTTATTGCAAATTTTAACTTAAAAAAAACAGTTATTAGTTTCCACATTATAATTTAAGCACCTTTTAAAAATTAAAAAATGGTCGAGTACTTTTGGCATATAAGATTAATTGCACGTATCAAACTAATCTTACAGTCGGCATCAATAACCAAGCTATATTCTATTGCTTCTACAATAAAGTCAATACTGATTGATGACTAGCAAATTTATTATAGTAATAGCCGATAGACTCTCGTTTATGCATTCAATATTCTTGATTAACTATCGATTTACCTTCTTTTTTATTTACCCACAATAGTGTAATATCGATTAATTACCGTCTGAATGATTTCAATCCTAATTTGTATTCATCTATATACAACAATTACCTTTCCCATTCAATCAGGCAGCTGTTTTAAATGCCTCGAATAAATAAACGGAAACTGGCTATTGGAAGTGTTGTATGCAAGAAACACACACATGGCATATCATTAAGGTGGTATCTAGAAGTAATGATGGCAACTCATTTGGAGACTCTCTTTCTCATCAGAATACTGGCGCCTAGAGGTATAATGAAGATTGATAAAATGCCATGTTCAGTTAAGTGACTTCGATACCAATTTTTTCAATATGTTTAGGAGAAAATGAAAGGAGGAACAGTGTTTGTTACGGTAATTTTCAATAATTTCGGTAGGCGAAATTTGAAAGTATCGTTAAGTATTAATTACAGCGTCGAAAAATCCGCTAAAAGTGAATTTTATCAATGGGAAAAAGAAAATGAAAAATATGAAAAATATTTTTTACCATTTGTAGACCACGCTAAACATTCAAGAATTCAATCCTCTTCACGTGTGTACATACGCTACCGGCCATTGAAATTGGGAGAACTAGTAAAGAAAATAAAAATGTATTCGTAGAAACAAAAATATAAATAAATAACAAGAAGAAATAAAAAATAAAACGAAACATTATTATTAAAATATACTTTCTTCTTGTCGAAGAATCCTCCTTTAGTTTTCAATACGGCCCGGATCACAACTTGTGGCATCCCAACTTTAGGATCGGAGGGCACACCAATACTACGGGTACGATGCTGGACAGGCCATTGCTGCAAATGCCCACGCACAGTATGGCACGCGAAATTATTTTTACTGAAAACGTGAAAATCTCCATATCGAACAGAGATTAGGCACGTAGTGAGATTACTGCTCTCGATAACTGGTTCACGGACGGATCTAAATCCAGCGAAGACACAGGAGCCGGTATTTGTGGGCCCAGTCCTAATCAAAGGATATCCATAAGCTTAGGAAGTGTGCTACGGTCTTCCAGACAGCCAGCAGAGCACCTTTGCAGCTTGTGCAGAAATGATTGCAAAAGGGGGCTACATGAGGAGAAAAATAAGTATAATGACTGACAGCCAGACTGCTATCAAGGTAGTCTCGAATCCTGTAACTAGGTCAAAACTAGATAGAGACTGTAAACAATCCTTCAATACACTGGCACGAGACTACACGATGTCTCTATTTTGGGTGCCGAAACAGGAGGATATAAAGAGCAATGTAATAGCCGACGAACTAGCCAAGGAGCACTCTAAAAGACACTTCATAACTCCAGAGCCCGTATGTGTTATTATTAAGGACTCAGCAAGAAGGGACATCTGGACCTGCTTAGATAAAGAAAGCACAAAAAAATGGAGGTCGACTGAAGGTCAACTCCATACTAAAGCGCTAATAGGGGATGGGGATACTAGATTCTCTGATATCTACTCAGACGCAGCAAGAAATAAGCTAAATCCATTGCTGGGCTGGTAACTGGACACTGTCCCCTGAAAAAGCATCTATACAACGCAGGTCGAGTAAGCGAACCGTGGTGCAAAAGATGCAAACTACAGGCGGAAACGAGTTTACATGTAATCTGCACATTTAAGGAATTGAAGGCACTCAGGCAAAAATATTTCGGGAAAGATCTATTCGAGGGCTCTCAAGTTTCCACTGGGCAAGATACTGGGCTTTATAGAGAACACCAAGCTGCTCGAGTGGAAGTAAGAGATTTAATAGGGACTGTACAATAGGCACGTAGTCAAATTGCCCCGACTAAAGGGCCCACCCCTATACCAAATTAATGAACAGCTCAGACTATTCGTGGCATGCGCTCCATTAACTTTGTCAGAATTTCCTGGGAAATATTGTTCCATTCGGCTTGAAGAAGTCGCCACAGGAGCTCTTTCGAAGTTGAGCAGACTTTCCTTACTCGCTTTTTCAGCTCATCCCACATTAATTCGATGAGGTTCAAATCCAGACCCTGCGGAGGCCAGGGAATGATTTCCAAAGCATTATCCTCTACTTGAGGCGCGAGATAATCTTTGAAGATCCGTGCCGTGTGTTTGGGATCGTAATCATGTGCAAACACGAAGTTCTCCCCAATCAACTGCAATTCTGATGTTACATTTTCTTCCAACATGCGTCTCTATAATTTTCTTTGCGCATAAAGCCGTCAATTTTTACGAGATCTCCAGTCCCCGCATTACCAAAAAGAACCCCAAACCATAATTGAACCACCACCCTGTTTTACAGTGGGAACGACATAATCATGCAACATTCGCTCATCTTTCCTGCGTCTTATAAAAGCGTGCCCTTCTCCCCAAACACCTCGAACTTGGACTGTCAGTCCAAAGAACGTTTCAGAAATTGTCTGCGGCCCAATTACGGTTCCCAGGACGAAGCAACGGTTTTCTTATCGCAAGATGGCCGAATAAACCGGCTTCCCATAAGCGGTGTTTAGTTGTTGTTAAAAATATCGGGTGTTCGCGTTCCCTATTCATTTTCGCTGCGATTTCTGGCGCCGTTAATCGCTGATTTCTCTTACTCAACATTTTAAGCTGTCGATCTTCCGCGAGGGTTGTTATCCGTGATGGGCCTGGACGATTCCGGTTTTCGTTCCGGTTTTCCGGTGTCTCGGTAGCGACGAATAGTGTAATGGGCTGTAGATTTTGTCACTCCTAATTTTTCTGCTGTCACACGCACAGAATGTCCTTCCTCGTGTGATGTGACAATAGGCGATCTCTTTTCTACACTTACGGGCTTTCCTTTCGGCATTTTTTAAACTACATATTTTCACAAACACCACAATTGGACAACTGTATCGTAACTGGTTTCCTAATAGAATAATTCATAACAAGTACGATATCAATTATTTGTTGTTGTAGTGGGAAAGGAGACTCCCATGTGAAATTTTACAACCTTGTCGACCTACCCCTCTATTGTAAACATGCTTGTCGGTGTTTCTTTAAATATCGTTTGTAATGGTTTTATTTCCTGCCTTAATAGTAAATAAAATTTTCTCTTTGATAGGCTTATTCTAATGATGATTTCCCTTAAATGCTTTGTTGTTATGGTTACGGTTACTTTATTGTAAAAATTTTTACAATAATATTAAAAGTATTAAATATTGAAAAAAATAATGTTCTTTAATTAAATTACACTAATTGTCCTAACTTCAATGGCTGGTAGTGTATATAATGTATGTTTATCTTTAACTCAGTTTTATTATAGGCGTAGATAATTAACCTTTAATATTACTACATTAACTAAATGTATGTATATTATGTGTAGTTCACCGGGTTTCATATTAAGTTATACGAAAATAATTTCATTTAGTGTTTTTATTTGAAATGGAATGAACTGTATTTACCTTTAGAATCAAAGTTTTTAATTTAATTAAATTCGCAAATGGAAATCGCAATTATCATACCCAGCCCATTTTTAGCACTTAAGTCGCAATAATTTCGAAATTACCGTCGAAAAAAACATTTGCGACGAGAGAGTTACGAACTTTTCAAGGTGGTCTACGTTTTCTAACAAAAACACTCGATATTCGCATATAAAGACTAAAATGTCAGGGTCTTCTCTCCGATTAATCTCCGAGAAATATCCATGTAGTACTAATTTAACTACTTAATTATATTTGTTTAAGCACATCTGAGCTGCAATAAGAAAAAAAGATAATATTCGGCAGTAATTAATTTATTGTTTTTTGAATTGGTAAGTTGCGATAATATTCTAGTAAATAAGTAAGCAAGATGTTTTGCTGAATTAATGATTTTAATTCAATAAAAGCGCTATTATCCAGATTGAGGTAATTGGAACATTTAAATGGCGTAAATTAGGGACCATAGGTTGTGGCGTTACGAAATTAAGCAATTTTTGTTTTATGAGCCATAGCTTTGTTCTGATTTTTTCAATGAAAATGTTAGGGGCGTTTATCCTTGAATGATCAAGGCGACAGAAAGATATAGCGGTGACCTCAAATTAACCTCTTGTTTAATTAAACGTTTATTATTCTTAAATTACCTATTATGTACTTATATTATAATAGAATAATTATAATTATATTAGAATTATTAGAATTGTTTGATGATACCATTATTTATTCCCACACGCTTTATTGAGAAATGTATGTATTCCTTTACTGAACCACTCCGTTATATTATTAATCATTCTGTTTCTACTGGATGCTTTCCAGATAACCTAAAACATGCTACGGTTGTTCCCTGTTACAAGAAGGGTTGCGCTAATGACATAAATAACTATAGGCATATAACTCTCTTAAAACAGAAATCAATAAAAAAATTCACTTCCCAGAATCGGATTCCCTGATGAAATTGAATGGCAACTGTGTTTAGATGACGAGGAGATAGTTGAGCATATTTTCTGCCATTACAAGAATTTTTGGGAAGATCCACTGTCTTCTAGAAAACAATGTCATACAGCAAGATATTAAGCTACCATAAGGGTCTGAACTTGCTGGATGAACTTAAGACTGAATGGCTTATCTATTCCTATCCACCCTTACTAAAGCTTTTAGTTAGTTTAGTAAGAGATAGCGTCTACATGGTTGGATTAATAATCCTACCCACTGCGACCACTAGGGCCTAATGTGACATCTCTCATTAATTAATCCAAAAACTTAACTTTTTTTGGGGGTAGATAAGTCTAAGCAATTCAGTGCTTATCAAGCATCCCCGCAAAATCAAACTTCTCTCTTAATCATTATTACGGCTCTGAAAAAGACCGGTTACCATAATTGACCAGAGGGAGATTCGAACCCAGGATCCTAGTAATAGTCGTGACTTCTTAGGGCACTTGCTATCACAGCCTGTTGCTGCTAGTAATTGGAATTTACAGCAAAGTAATGTTTGATGAACGATACTTAATTGTACTTATTTGCTAATATATGTTTGTCAAGAGAACCTCGCGAAAATCGAAGATTTTAGTGTAACTTTAATTAGTTTGCTATTGGGCGTTCGCATTTGTAGGATTTTTTTACGATCTTGTATTAAAACTGCAAATAAAAATAACATTTCAAAAAATTTACCAGAATTCTTGTTATACTTGAAAATACAATACCATCGTAATCAGCGAAGAGTAATACCTCTTACTTCTATGCGACAAAGAAGCCACAATCTTTTCAGCTTGCTCAGAGATTTACATTCGCGGAATTTCAATCTTTGTAGTTTCCGCCAATGGATTAAATGTAAAAATATGTTAGTTTTCAGAATATGAGTATTTTACTATCCCACAATATTTACGTCACCTCTTTTTTACCAATAAGAACCACGGTTATTCATTCCCTCCTAGGTGTATGTGAACATCCAACAAACGTTTCGAAATGCTTAAAATTGTTTTCGAAATATTTTGGTCAGAATGATATGATGATGTATTCTAAATATATTGTGAACAAAAACAGGCGAGAAAATAATAAAACGTTAAAAGTTTCAAATATTTAATAGTACCACTACGATCGTTTTACCACACAATGACTTCATCAGGTGGATGAAATGTGACTACTACACTGTTAAGACATTTCTGTTTATACATTGAGAGATAGATTAATATAATTTTTTTTTGGTCATTTAGAGCGAAGTCTAACTTACCATGTCTGTTGATCTCTAAAGTAATGCAATAGGTCTAGTTTTTTACTTTTACTTTGAATATGTAAAATGTCTGAATTATTATTAAAGTTATAGTTAAATTCTAAACAATGACTGGCGAACGTAGAATCCATCTTCCTCTACAGAAGTTATGAAGATAAGAAGATGGATTCTACGTTCGCCAGTCATTGTTCTAGAATTTAACTATAACTTTCATAATAATTTTGACATTTTACATATTCAAAGTAAAATAAAGGCTAGACCTGTTAGATTACTTTCGAGATCAATAGATCTGATACGTTAGGCTTAGCTCTGAATGCCAAAAAAGATTTATATTACTCCCCACTACCATCTCCCAATGTATGAACAGAAATGTCTGAATACTGTAGTAGTTATATACCATTCACCTGATGAAGCCACTGTGTGGTGAAACGATCGTAGTGGTACTATTAAATATTTGAAACTTTTGTTATTTCACTCATCGAATATGGAGTTTCAGCTCCCTTCTATTAATTTTTTAATATTGTATATGTCGATATTCTCATAGTAATTGAAACTTTGCGTGTTCTGAAATGTTTCCTGCAGCTTATTTTTTTATCTGATAGGTACTTTACATCACGATTATACAACTCAAACAAACACTCGGGAGGCTTTTAGCAAAATCTAAATTCCTTGTGGTGCTTCCGATAGTGTGTTGTCAACCGTAGGAATTTATCCCTTTTTTGAGGGAATTTTAAAGCTAAAATAATTTTGTTACATTTTCTGAAATAAAGATATTTTTAAATTAAGGAATCCTTAAAAAAATCTATAAATATCTAGTGGATTCATTTAGTGGTTGACTGCACTCAAGTTGTTCTTGTTACAAATGTTCGTTTCAAATTCGCCAAGTTATTTAAATTTTTACGTAAAATTTTCAGAATGCACGTGTTCATTTGGATTTTTTTCTCGGCATTATCATTAAAAATTAATCTCTAAAATTCGCTAAGTAGCTTAGAAAAGCGTAAGCTCTTTCTTATGAATCGATAATTGTAAAATTATACAGAGTGTTCCCTAGAAGCAATCACTTTGTGCCTGCTTTTTTTATGATGCTTTTTTTATCACTTTTGTGACAATTTCAAAATATCTTGAATTATTTTAGAAAGTTTGAGTTTTAGATATATGTATCATATTCCTTACAAAAATGAAATATCATAAAAAGAGTATATGATGAGAAATATAGGCTGTTCAATTTAACATAACAAGGTAATAAATAGCCTTTTAAATATCATATAAATTGATTGCTTTCTGGGGAACACCCTGTATAATTTTACCAAATAGATTCAATTCATAAGAAAGAGTTACGTTGTCTTAAGCTACTCACCAAATTTTACACTTTCGCTGTTAAATGATAATGCCAGATTTTTTTTTTTTAATGAACACGTGCATTTTGATTTTTTTAGAAAGTGAAATAACTTGGCAACCTTGAATTAGAAATTTAAAACGAACATAAGTATGTATTTGTAGCATTCAAATGTAACAAATCAGCATCCCTAAAAAAATAAGTATGCTTTGGTTTGAAAAAATTAAGTTGAGTACGGTTCTGGGTAGCTGATACACCCCGTGAACGTGAACATATTTTTAGAACGTACACTTCTTTCTTTCATGTATAATGCCACATTGAAAAATCTTTCATAAGAGATGTTAAAGTCACATATCGATCGATATCGGACTCTTGACTCACCCTGTATAATTTATTACACCAATTATTATAATAGTGTGTTTTTGTAAGGTAACTTACACTAGTCTTCTGGTAAGGGATTTTTATAACTGAAAAGGGATTTTTGGCTTAACCAAGCGGATTTATTGTTAGAAACAACACAGTTCCGGTACACTATTAAGACGATAAATATGCTTCGCGACAGTCGATGTCGTAAAGCAAATACGCGGCACACATGTATGTACGCTGGAGCGCCTTATTATTCCACACGTGCGATTTTTTTTTTATTCCTTCACGCGCCCCCTGAGAAATTAATTTTCTCACGCGGGCTATGCCGACTGCCTTCTCTGTTCCATTCGTCGGCGAAGCGGTCGCTCATATTATTGACAATGACAAGTGCACCATGACCGTGGCCCCAGTCATTAATGTTGCATCATCGCGCGGCCTTGAAATTATTGTAAACACTGGGTCGTTTATAACAAATGAACGTTGCTCCTGCTCGCGATCCGTGAATCCTGTGCACGACCGCGCTCATACACACACGTGTTTACGTATGTTACATAGATCCGTGCTCGCGTACTATTCTTATTGCGCTGAGCGAAACCACGGGCCTCTAACGAGTTTCGCTCCCCGGCCATTGGCAACGCTCCGTTCGCTATTGTATAGTATGTACACTGCCCGACAAAATTAATGTCGTAGCCTACAGCGCAGTGGCTGTCAAAACTGCTCATAATTTGAAGAGACGCGCGTTCGGCTGCCATCAGCTTATTCCTTCCAGAGTAACGTTTTTGCCATGATGGTTTTCCCTTACTCAGTAACCATTGATTTTATATAAGTATATCATATATAATCAATGTCCTTGGCGAATGCTGGGAGATAACGAAAGTTGTTGCATGGGCGCATTTGATATTAACTGATAGCTGACTGATTTACAGTAGACTTGCGATTATGTGAACTAATCACATTTCACATATTTCATCATTTCACAAAAGTAGTATTCATATGGTCGCGAGGCTACTGTATTATATTTTTGTTATTAAGAATCATAGGGAAATTATTTAGTTAGAGCAGGAACATTTCAATTGCTATGGAACCCATATAATACTTATAATAGGTGCCTCGTGTAGTACCTTTTTAGGTGGAGCACGGGGTTGGAATGATTTATAATAATTTAGTTGTCATAAATAAAGTGCCATCGGCTTATGCAGGTAGGAGGTTTATTGGTTTACCTTACGTGTAAAACACTTGGCAATAAAAAAAATCAGATAGCAAAACACGAAAATTGACGATGGACGACGACATTAATTTTGTCGGGCAGTGTACATACCTGTCGTGCCCGGAACGACTGAATCGTGAATAGATTTATGTACTGCGTAATATTTTACGGTCACTAGATCACTGAAATGTGTTCGTCTTCAACCTACGGCGTGTATTACACACCATTAAAGTTTATCAAATAAATACTAGATAGTCCCCTTTGATTAGCAAAAGGAAAACAAAATGATTATGTTGAGTGTATACAGGGTATGTTTTAGCTAACCCTAACCACATATACAGTGTTTGACAAATATATGAATCTATTCGAATATCTTTAATACGGCTACTTTTATTTTAACTTTTCACGTTTAATTTAAATGCAAATCGAGAATTCCATGAGTATATTAATGTCCGAATCACACTTCCGGTTTAGCCGGAAATGATGTTGACTTTTTTATTTTAAATGAAACAGCCTGTATAGTTTTAAGAATTTCAATAGAGCTCTACTTCAGGAATACATGCAGTATTAAGGTTTAGCACCCTTATGTTTAATAACGACAAAGATGTTTAATTAAAACTAATAATGCAAATTTTATTGAGAATAAGGAAAATGTACACAAAAAAATATATATAAACAAAATCAAGTTCAATTAAGAAAGTGTTCGTAATGATCAGCATTTCTTGACAGTATGCAAGTCTATAAACAAATTCATGACATTTACCAAAGTCTCCTCACGAATTAATTGCACTTCTCATTTATTTTCTGCCATAACTTGCCTAGATTATGCGGTCGTCTGGTATAAATCACAGATTTTAAATCACCCCAAAGGAAGAAATCTAAGAGTTTTAAATTTGGAGACCAATCCACCTATTTGGGAATATTTGGTTTAAAACCTTCTACCATTAAGGGCATAGTGAGGAAGTGCTACATCTTTTTAGGACCAAACATTTATTTTTTACGTAATTCCCTTTCTTGCTCAATATTAGGAACCATCGGATCACGTAAAAGATCTAAATATCCTTTCCAGTTAATGTACCACGAATGAAAAAAGAACCAATAATACGGTCCCTGGAAATACCAACCCAAACGTTTAATTTTTGCGGATGTTATGTATGCGTTTCTAGCTTCCAATGAGGGTTTTCTATTGACCGATATCGACAATTATCGCGATTAAGGGTACCATTCAAAATATATAACAAATTGAATGTAAAATATTGGCATTATTGCAAATCTCTCTTACTCTAATGCCATAGCAATATCTTGAGCAATAACTTCATTATTTGCGAATTGTGTCAATCTTGATGCAAATTATTAAATAAATCGCATACTTTAACGCGGCCACCAACCCATCTCTGATGAATCGTAACCAAATACTTAAGTATAATGGCAATATACATAATTGTTTGCTACTTTTGCGTGGTGTACTGCAAGGGTGTATTTTAGATCCCATTTTGTTTACTATTTATACCTCTAAGTTGTTGACGTGTATTAGACACTGTCGGTATCACAAGTACGCTAATGACACTCAATTATATTACTCTTTCCATCCAACGGATTGGCGTAAAGCTAACGAGGATAGTAATGCTGATTTTGCATCTTTATTTGATCACTCACCTGATCACTGTTTATTATTAAATCCAGCTAAATCCCAGGCTAGTTTATTTGGGGCTAAAAAAGCTTGCTAGAATTTGAGTAATGTGATGAGATTACAAATTAACAATTCAAATTTATACTTTTGTCAATAAAGTTAAAAGCCTTGCTGTTATATTGGATAATTCTTTTCGTTACCGTGATCAGATTTCTATATATTAGAAAGGCACAGGACATAAATTTAAAAAAAAGTTATACTTTCATAGATCAGTGGTTAGCCAATCTACTAAAAGAATTTTTGGCTTAAAGTCGTCCTACAATTATTGTTATCCTTTATAGATACATATTGTAGTTTTCAGATCGACAATTTAGCAAATATCTTTACGTTAATAATGAGATTTCCATCTTAAATTCTCATTTAATTATTCTTCCACTTATTAAGTATAAGTATATTCAAATTTCTCCGTATAATACTTTAGGTTGACCAGTAACACTGATTATACTTGGTAAGGTGAAACATATATATGCTAATATCAACCGAGTGTTACACACGTTTTTAATGTGACCTAATTTTTTTTAATAGCCTATGTCTTCACAGTTTATTTTTATTACGTTTTTTTTATTGCCAAGTTTAATTAAATAATAGAAATAATTTATAAAGCCAAATAGACATATATTATTAAGGTGTTCCAATATCTAAAATGTAAAAAAAAAAGACCAATACCTAACTCATTAACATTGTTGCTACACGATAATTTTTTATTGAGGAGGATTTGGGTACGGTCCTGCAATAGTCATTTATTAGTATTAATTCCGCAAAAAGCAAAACTTACATACAAGGAGTAATAAAAAGATATTAGAAAGTAATTTGGTACCTGTTGATAATTTTTAATAAAAATTTGATCTTTTTGTCTTTGTTCCAACTTTAACTTTCAGGAAAATAATATTTTTGTTATTCGAATCTGAAGTCGCCATATTTCTAGGTCATTGTCTTTATCGTGGAAGTGATAAAAATTCAAAATTCAAGGTTACCTATCTTCAATTCAAAATCATTTAAATTCATTGCGTCTGTAACGACGGAAACGTCTGCCGATATATCGTTTATCACCAAGTCGTTAATCAAAATAAATGGTTTTGCGATAAGGCACATATCGGACGGGTTATTACAAATGCATGCAAACTTGCAGAGCATTGTTTGAGATTTTATTGAAGAAAAAACAATTCTGTGCTATAAATACAGGTTTTATTATATTAGTTATGTATGTAGGTATATAAAAAAACAATTTTTAAGTATATAAGTATTAATTAGTAATTAGTATTAACATTAGGGCCTTTTAAAAGGCATTTACTCTACGAATTTGGCAACTATATAAATAGAAATGCATGCGTTAAATTAAACATAGATATTTTTAGTGATAAAGTTAATTTCCTATTTATAGAAAAACCGTTAATGGTCATAATGAAAAAGTTCAATCAACGGACCAAACTCTTTTTTTCCGTTTGATTTACCGTAGAATAGCTCATATAACCAATTTTGAACGCAATAATTCAGTCGGAATTGCGTATTGTAATGCTAACACACAATTACATACCAGTCGAACATGTAAATATTAGTGTGTTAGACCTCGTGTAGAAATCATCAACATCTATAATTTACTTCATACGGGAGACGCAAAATTGGTACATTAATCTCTCATGCCGGCGTGGGTCAACAACATTTTTAACTCCCTCAAGTTTTTGCCACGGAAATTTCGCCTCACGACAACATGAATTCGCCTTTTACTCGAAACACGTAATGTATATAAGTATTCTAAAATATTCATAGACTGATGGCTCAAAACAGGGTCGTTTAGTAACTGTTCTTTTATTCATTCTGGTACGTATGGAG
>RXPK01003861.1:0-41230 GCA_004143645.1 Protaetia brevitarsis
TCAAATGATGTAGGTCTGTGACTGTCATTGTAGATGAATAGGCATATGGCAACATAGCCTGGCAGATGATGCAACTGCAGAACTGCCAGAGAGAAAGAAACACCAGTTCATGTACTGAGTGCGGAATATGAAGGCCTGACCGAGGACAGGCTTTCTAAGTAATGGGAAGAAGAACCCACAGCTGGTAGCTCCATAAAGAAGCCGCCTCTCAAAGAATGATAGCCTAATTAAGAGGGCAAAATTAGAGAGCGTCCTCTAGGAAATAGGGGATCACAATAGATCTGAAAAGGTCGCGGTGAAACAGGTCCATAGGTCACCCCAATCCTAATCTAATCTAATCTAATCTGATCATAAAACAAAAGTGTTTATGTTTTGCTGCTTTAATTATGTTTAGCCTCGTAATATTGCTAAACCGAGTATTGGGTTAATTTAACTTTAATCTTCGTTTTCTGAACAAACAATACGAAATTGTATCGGTAAACATAACCTTATAAGAACTATAGTACTACTCAAATACTCAATACTGAACTTATAGGACTTACCTACATAGTAGTTGTTAGTGGTTGGTATACTTGGAATTTAAATATGAATGTGAGTAACGTATTAGAAGTGTTCTATTTGTGGTATACATGGCGATCTAACCGTAATTCAAAAACAGTTTGGCGAAAACTACAATACTAGAAGGCCTCTGTCAGAGTGATGATCCTAAATATAAGCTGCTGTGAACTAAGAAACACTAAGATACCTATTTATTTTTCTATCTGTTTATATATTACAGTCGCTTATTTGTCAAGAATCACTGCGTATAAATCTTTCAAAAATATGAACAGTAAGCCTCAATTTTTTAATTGGCTGGTACATAATCGAATAGTGTGGTAGTGCATTAAAATAATTTACTTAGTTGCTATAGTCTTTCAAAAGCATGCCTTGAGACAAATTTAAAAAGGATAGAATATTATGTATAAATATGCGTTTTTATTTGTTCCTTTTCTTCGTGCTGTTTGTAAGATTATTTTATTATTTTTTTATTTGTTATTTTTTTTTGTGCAAAAGGTATAATTAAATGTTAATTATTGCAACCTAAAAAACTATTAAGTATTTGCTAAGTTTCAATGAAAAATGTATATGTCTAACAATATTTTTCATGATTTCAAAAGAATTTTCAGATATTTGGACTTTCCCATAAAGTTTCCGATATTCATATTTCAGCATACATTATTATACACGCATTATATCAATGACAGTTTCCTTAGTGATAAACACTAGGCAATAAGTCATATTTATCGAGAAATGGTTTCCATTTAATCTTGTTAAGTGCGCAGTTAGAAATCCGCAAAGTAATTTACTTTAATAACAATAATAATCGTGAAACCTTTATCTTATTGTGTATACATTTCTGACAATACCTTTCATAAGTAACTTTGAGAGCAATTTCAATTCTTATTGACTTACATAACCAGGCGTCTGTCCTCTATTACATAAGGGGCTTTTGACATATATTTCAGGACATTATTCTTCGCATACACTTTACACACTTAAAATGAGATCCGGCATTGCATGTTTGCCTTAAGCATTATTGATGACACAAAGCATCCTATGTAACATTACTCTTACAATACCGTAATATTCTTTTCATATTCCATTCAAGTGCCCTGATCGTGGACAAAGGTAATCGTGGCTTTAAATCTTGACCATATGGCGCCTTTTTCTCGAAAGGAAATGGAGAGTAAACGATAAAGATAGAAATAGAAACAACCACTCGAGTACCGAAGAAGTATGTATACGTAAATCTAAGATAGCCGTGGCATTAGATCACATATTTTTTCGTAGCGCAACAAGTACAAGCGTTTGCTTGTCAGGGGTGAGTATCATGTGGGCGGCGCAGGAAAAGAACACTAAGACAAAGATCAGTCGGTCCAGAAATTGTTTACTATATAACACGAACTCTACCATAAAGAATAAGATAACAACGCCTACTTGAATAGGGCTTGTGTGGTATATGCACGGATAACGTTGTCATTGGACATTGTGATTGCGAAACACACGCTTAGGGGAAGTTATTGAGCGGTTATAAATTCTACCCTTCCAAAAACTTGTTAACAAATTTTAATCCGGAAAATACTTATATTTGCTGATGTTTCAGTGCTAATTTTAAAGTAGGTATTGGGTTTTTATTTCCTATTATTAGCCTAGCAATGTACATGAATCGTTGTGCCGGTATCTTATATAATAAAAGTGACAGTAATAGTAGTGTAAATCGTAAGTTAAACGCGCGTCTTCGTTCATTATCAATTGTAATATCTACATTTTAATAATATAATTGGAAAATAATAAAACAAGACGAAATAAAAAAAATAGCATTATCGAGTTTGAAATCATCAAAGATATTGGTTATTGTGTCGAAGTATTCACTACATAGTACTATACATAGTACTATTAGAAGTATAACTTTGTATTTGGGTATGTACAGGGTGTTAGGAAATTCGCGGCCACAGATTATGGGATCACATCAAGCATCAAAAACTGAAACGAAAAGAGTCTTTATCGACCTTCTAATTTCAAAAATGAAAAATAGAATAGGCGATAGTATACTATTTATGTACGAGTAAAAACCTAATATAAAGGAGGAGGACAATAAAAGATTGCTCGTCGAGGCAAAGCAATACAGAGTCTGGAAATGTAGCTTTTCCTCCCAAATCGCTAATCGACCAAAAATTGATTTTGCTTACTTTCGGAAAAATTCAAAAATAGTAAATGGGGCCATGAAATTGTAACGTAACTATAGAAACGTATCGAGTTGAAATGTCAAATTTATTGCGTAGAAAAAAAAAAATTTTAATTAAGTTTAGAAGTGCACATGTAACTGAAAGGAACTGGTCATTTCCTTTTTTGAGGACCCTCCTTGTAGGGCGCGATCTAGAATTTGCAAATCAATTGGTATTGTGCCTATTATTAGCAAATAAGATAAAGAAGATGAGGCACCTATTAAATGTATTAATGTAAATCGTTGCCTGCATAGATTGTAGGCATAAGCAGCTGGAAAACAGTACACATAATAGAGTCTAGAGCTAAAAGTCAATATGAATGTGATGATACGGCAAAACGGATCACAAGAATCAGCAAATATTATAAAATGCTTTTTAAAATGAAAAACATCCACCGCTGTATTTGTGAGAAACAAGTGATAAGAAAAAATAACTAAAAATTAGTTAGTAAAAAATAGTAACAGCAGAGAAAACTTACAGATAAGAAAGTCAAAAAAGAAAATACAATCCCTCATATTAAATCGCTTCCCTTTCCAGACCAAAATGATCTAACCCAATATTTGTGCTGGTGTCTTTCTTCTTTTAAAGTAATGACTAATGACTGGACGAAAGCGTTATCAGAGTTTGCATTTTATACCTATATATTGCGTGTGCCTACCGTTGTAGTACGAATAAATAACCGCTATCTCATACCGAAAACAAAAACGGAACTTACGGAACTGGCCGAGAAGAGCGATAAGAATCAGATAAACACACTTAGAGGAGGAAGAAATACATGGGCGTACTGATAAAATTACTATTTTACACTGCGTAGGCTTCCACGGCCGGTGTAACTATAACTAACAGCTTCTTGCGGGTTTCGCCGTGTGTCAAAACTTTCGCTCGACACACTGACACACCGACGCTGATGGTTTCGGCTCTGGATAGCAAAGTTTGTATTAATGTCCTCTTCTGCATCGGATGTTGGTGAGATCTTGCATACAGATATCTATCGGTGTGCGTCTTCTTTCTAAATACTGCGTGCTGTAGCATTCCCTCTTTTGTTTTCTTGACCATAACATCCAGGAAAGGGATGGAACAAAATGGAAATCTCCCTTTATATGTATATTGATATTCTCCTTTTCTTCACTTATTACCATCACTTTTGTTTTGGCTATATTTAATTTCATTCCTCTTTCTTCTAAGACATCTTACCATATTTGTAAATTATCCTGCAGGTCACCACTACTTCCCGCCATAATGACTACATCGTCTGCAAAAACACATTCGGAAATTTCAATGTTCTGTAGATTCTTATATCCCACATGTAATCGCTTAGTCCTTCGATTGCATTCCTTAATGATGTCGTCCATAAATACCGTGAAAAGTACCGGGCTCATTCCTCCTCCCTGTCTTAACCCCTCCGTCGTGACGAACTCTTCAGACCGCTTATTCTTCAAGCTAACATAGTTAACCGTGTTTTCATACAAGCATTGTATATTCCTTCTAAGCTTATCTGCGATGTTTCGTTCTTTCAAGATGTTCCATGGTCCTTGTCGTGGCACCCGATCAAATGCCTTTTCCAGGTCGATAAAGGCGAAGTATGCTTTTCCTCCTCTCAGTTGAATGTTGGTTATAATCTCTTTGATAGTAAATATGTGATCTTGCACACTCCGTCCCTTCCTGAAACCACTTTGTGATTCATCTAGTGTTGAATCCAATACTGATGACAATTTGTGGGTAAGTATTTTTTCATATAATTTTAGAACGGTGCTTAGTAGCATTATTCCCCTGTAGTTTTGGCAGTTTTTCGAGTCACCTTTTTTAAAAACCGGTAGGATTATTCGCTTCTCCCAATCTTTTGGTATGGTCTCCTCTTTCCATGCTTTGTTTATTACTTCTAGGAGTAGTCTATTTCCATTTGGGCCCATACTTTTAATCATTTCCGCCGTTACTTTATCGTGACCAGGGGCTTTGCCATTCTTTAGAGTTTGTATCTCGTGCGCTAGTTCTTCCATTGTTATTTTTTCCTCTGGCTCGTCCATTTTCTTCCTTTCTTTATCATGTACCCCCTTTTGGATATTTTCGTTTCTCCTTATACATAGCAGCTCCTCGAAGTGCTCCTTCCATCTCATCATTATTTTATCTTCGTCTGTTAATATATTTCCCTTAGCGTCCTTGATGATGGTTTGTTTTGCCTTTTTCCCATGTCTTAGATTTTTCATAACTTTGTAAAATAACTTTTGATTAGCCTTACTATCTGATTCCAATTTCTCTCCAAACTCACTCCAGGCATTTTCTTTAGCTGTTATTATCATGTTTTTCACTTTCCTTCTTTGCTCTTTGTATTTTTCGTAGTTTTCTGGTCTCTTGTTGTGTAAATAATTTTTCCATGTCCTTTTTCTCGTTTTTACTTGTTGCTTTATTTCGTCGTTCCACCAAGATGTTTGTTTTCTCGTATTTGTAGTTCTACATACTCCGCAAATTGTTTTGGCTGAGTTAATAATAATTTCTTTAAATTCATTCCATAGTTTGAGCACAAGAGCAGTTATACTATTACTAATTATTAGCACAAAAATAAATCCGTTTTATGGTGTTCTGGGAAAATGTATCGGTTAAATAATTAGTCAGTGTCGAATCATTATGTGTTCTTTTTCGAAAATAATAATTTATGTATTATTCGGACAATAATATTTATAACTCAAAAGCCCAAAATATCAGTTATTTGGTCTGCAGATATCCAAATAAAGCTGTTAGAAATATTAAATTTTATAGAAGCCATTATTTTGATATAGCATTGAGGTAAATACATTTGGCAGAATCTGAATTTATGAGAGATGTGTCTATTGGCATATTTATTTAAAAATTTATGCAGAACAGGATTTTGCAAGTTAGATAAAGGAACGCTAGTTGCAACAAATACTTCACATAGTTCTGAATAGATGGTATCTTCATTGCAGACAAAAAAGCACTAGCAAAAACCGTTTTTGTTGGTATTTTTTTGTCTGGACTTGCTGTACCAATTGTTATGATCCCATTTTTTGACCAAACGACACTGACCACCGATCCTACGCGAGTGCAGTTTATATTAAACGTCAAAATATGTTTTCACTAACAGTGGTTATTATTGTATGTATGTAATGATTTTTATATATTTTTTTAACTCATTGCATGACCTGAACAAAAACATTCAGTGTGTGGTAACACGAGTGATTTTTACTTTTCTATGTTTATTTCTTTGGTCATTTATCATTTTTTGTGTCGATCTTGTTTAATATATACACAAAGAACTAGATTTTATTATTTAAAGACATTTCTCGACAATCTTTCAAAGAAAATAAGATGTAGTCGTACGGTTAGCCTAACACACTTGGCATAAATTTTACTCAACACAAAAAATACACAATCACATTATCAGAAACTCTTAATTAACACTGTTCAAACGTCACAAAATTTGTCTACGAAAAGTAAATTTGAAACCACTATGCGGTGCGACAGATCTGTAAAGTTGAAACAACGTACAGCAAATCTTGGCTTGCTGCGATAGCAAAGAGCGACATATGACAAAGTAATGGGCTCAATCTCAACTTGCGCTGCCCCTATCTGTCTCCCATCGTTGTTAATCACGTAGTATAACATAAATGTTGAATTTCAATGTAGGTGAAATAACAATATTCATTTAAAATGTAACTTAAAATCATTCTTATATAAATTCGTAGAAAATACTTCAGCGAAAGACATTACAGTAGATTTCTGGTAGGTTAATAATTTCAAGGACGCGCTAAAAATTTATAATTACTTCATTTGAGTAGCTTTAAGGTAGGATATGCACCACAACATACTTCGTACTGGTTGGCTTTCGAGTTGGAACCATGTTTTGGAACTGCCTCTGGTCAACGTTTCGTCCTAAGTCGCAATGGACCTGAAACTGAAAAATCATATAAGCGCATAACGCTGATACTCTGCATTCGGACGTAGCTCCTAACTGGATCTGCGCTTGCTGAGCATAAGCTGGAGACCGGCCACCAAATCTAATTCAACTCTATTCAAATACTCTCTAATCCATTAAAATCCATAAATCCTCTGACCGCAACCGTTACGATTCACTGAACTGTAACCATAGCCCTGACCTAAACCTGTCACTATGTGTTAGTTCTTTTAATTTCAGGTTAACGAAAACAGCAGTAACAGCCCTGAGGGAGGGCGAAATGTCGACCAGAAGCAGTTCCAGAACGTGGTTCTAAATCCCGAAGCTAAGCAATGTGTAATATAGACAATAATCATAGAAGTCTATGTATAAATAATAACCTACTACTCTGATGTTATGATGTGTATAAGTTTTTGCAATGTACTGAAAACATCTGAAAATGATTTCTTCAAACAGTCCTTAAGAAATTAGGATCAATTTCATATAGAATTTTATGTGTCTCCTCCTTAAAATCTCCGTTTTTTTTAAAATTTCTAATCAGTTTTTAGATTATTGTTGTAGTACTGTAGTAGGAATTAGTTTCAGGTAATTCACATACCGCATAATAATTTATTGTGATTACTTAATTATAAGCTCAGGCGCACAAATAAACAAGATAAACAAACTTGCGTTTAGCACTCACACTTAACTTTTTGTTTATTATAAATAGTGAAATTTTATTTTATTGCGGGGCAGTAAAGTATGTTACATTACATTATTTATGTTTTCCATCAGAAATAAATTACACTTCCACCAAAGTCCATTAACTTTTATGACTACTCAAATGCATTTTAATTGAGGGTTTCAAATTCTGTGTTCAAGTTGAATCAGTTTATATATGTATTGGTTATAATTTTTTTTATGCTCTTTTTACTTATATTTCACTTGTGTTGGGTGTTTTCTTTCTTGTCAATAATTGGCTTTCACTATAAATTTTGTTTTTCCCCTTATTAAAGAGAAGTGTTTTTTTTACAAATATGAAGCGTGATTATAAGTTTTCTGCTCAAGGTACACGTAAAAAATGTATACTGTTGATTGAAACAAAATATTTTGTTAGAAAATGTAATAAACAAATGATTTTATTCAGTATGGTTTTAACACAATAATATAATTCAACTTTGTAAAAATGTTAGATTGGTTCAATTACTTTCACATTGTTGAGACAACATCGGTACTTTGTCAACTCAAATAAATTTGTTACTTCAGGAGAATAACTATATATTTGGGCGAAATATGCAGTTGGTTGGAGATCAAATTTATTTCTAGTCAAGGCAATTTTACCAACACCCAAATATTCTTACACATACATCAGATCGAAAGTGACAATTGAATCATCGTCAAGTCTAAATTGATAGCAATTATCTCCATAGTATCTAAAATATTAATCCGGACGAGAATTCCAATGAGCATGCTGGATTAAGCGTTTTCTATTTACGGCTTCATGCAATATTCAGGAAACACGATATGTAAATAAACTAATAAAGCGAAGACACTTATGAAAAGGAAATTGGGAGGTCGCGCAAGGCCGATTTATATTAATATATAATACGGTAAGCGATGAATTCCATTACCTGAGTGGAAATATAAATGCTCGGGTTACTAATGAATGGTTACGAGCACCGATAATTGCAGGAATAATTCTTCATTGTTAATAAGCTTGCCGCAATTGTATCATATTTTTAGGTTTAGTTATTCTGAAACGGTGTTACATACAGTGTGACCCTGAATGGAGTTGACAATAGGAGATTTTTTTCAGCACGAAAGTTGGTGAAGTGTTTGCTGTCGAAAAAGTGAACTTATCATGAAAAAAATTTGAAGCCGATTTTGGTGAACCCCTTTTCAAACTAAGGTTACGTAAAAATACATCAACAGAAAAAATACTGTTATGTGCTGCTTTAGTCAAAATGCTTTTCAAAGGATGTTGCTTTCCTCTTGAACTGTTGAAGAAAAAGTAATAGACACAGCCTCCGCTGTTTGTAGTCCTACACATGTTTATCGTCTACTTGACCATAATATCGCCCAGTTACAAATACCACCTGCAAAACGTATCCTCTAACATACATGGGTGTCGTTTATTCGATATCCACTGACAACCTCTTTCCGAGTAATTGATTAAATCTTCAGTCTAAAATTAACTGTCTATTTCAATTTCTCTTCATTATTTTGGCAATAAGATCTTTCGTGATTGGAACCGAAACGACTTACGTATTGCTGAGTACTGAAGGTACAAAAGAAAATGCAAAATGAATTTACAAAAGTGAAAAATTAAATTGACTAGCTCAGCGGAAAAAAATAAAAGGCGCAAAAGAACAATTAAACTCGGGGTTACCCTCGCAAAAAAGAAACTTGAATTTAATGAAGAAAAGTAAACTGTGGGTGAAAGAAAACTGACTTTCTTTAATTACTACAAAAATTGAAAAGTTTTAAACAAAATTAAAAGAACAGAACTTAGAATGACGTTAATAACAATCAATAATTTATTATATAAAAAAAAAGAAAAAAAAACATTTGGTTACCAATTGCAGTAAAAAAAAACCGTGAGCTTAGTGCTTTGGCCGAAATCAAAAACTGCATGAATCTAAAATTTACAAAAGGACAATGCAAATCCTTCAACAAACATAAGGCAAAACAGTTCAGGACGATAATCCTTATTACAACAAAAATCCACGTGATTTCAAAAATTAATACAAACTAAATTAAACGTGGAGAAAACAAGTAAATTTACCAAAGAAAAACTTACATACAAGCACAATGCTTCTATTCACCCACCCCGAGGTGATTAAAAATAATTACAAATCAGCAAAATTTAAAAAAAAAAAACGAAAAATTAACTCTTTAAACTAAATATATCTTCCTGCACGTAAAATAATAAAAGATCTTATACCTAATTTGTGTACACAATAATATAGTGCCAATTATTATTTAATGAGTTCTTAGATGGACGATATAAATCGCAATAAACGAACAAATCTTTAAATAAAAAGAAAAGCCAAAATGGCAGCAATGAATCTAAAAATATAAGTACTTACATGCTCGTCTATCTGGTAACTCCGCGCCTCTCACGGAAAACAGTCGTATACATATAAAATAACAGCTGCGTGCGCTCGCACAAATCGCAAAGAAAAAACTTCCAGAATATACATTGAACAACATAAACAATACTGGTGAACGCAATATTTACAATTGAATGAAATTAATTTAAACAACTGAACAATTAAAAGAATAAATAAGATCAATTCAATTAACAAAATCTTATACAAAAATAAAATATTAATTTCTGAGAGAATTTTCCAGACAAATCTCAATAAATAAAATATCACTGAATTTACAAACCCCGGGGTGCCAAACCACAGCAGTATGTACAGTGTCCTCTCTATCTAATGTCGTCGCTTTACAACGACCAAATGTCGATGGTATTTTCCGCATAGCAAGGTCAAGTATTTCGGCTCAGCTCGGATTGGCAGGTAGAAAAAGAGCATAATAGAGGGCTATTATCATTGTTAAACAGGATGTAATTATATTTTCTTAACATTTTTAAAGGGCGAAGGAATTTTACCAATGAAACATTTGCATATATTAATCCGTTCATATCTGTTTTTATTGTATATTTGTATTTCTCATTTATATTGTATATATTAACAACATATATACTAGTATATCTACACCTGTTAAATATGGGCAGGAATTAATAGATGTTATTATATCGATACGGGTAAGGGATAGTCTTTGTGAGTCGATTTTACAGAATTACCAACCAATACAATTCAATACAACTTAAATAGTAGAACGACAAATAAAAGCATTCGACTACTTAAAATGTATAGAACTGTTAATAATTAATGCCATCGTATTAAAACTATTACAATATTTAACAGGTTAACCTTCATAACTGAAAAAATGGGAAAAGAGAAACAACAATAAAGTAAATAACAATACTAATAAGAATGGATAAGGGAAGACATCGGATTAGTAACCTGTGAGGAACTCCTTCAAAAGCAAAATATAGTTTTGTATTATACAATAACTTATTATTAATTATAAATATTAGGTACTTATAATTATCTCAGTCTTTTGTCTGTAGGATTTGGTTTACATAAATATAAAGTACATAAAACACGAATTAGAGAAAAAACTGGAGCTGAAGTCAACATTTTAACAGGTAATCGTTAATGACACGACTGTTCTAATATCTGCCTATTTATATAAACGAAAACTTCTAACCGCAGTTGGAGTTTCTCAATATGAGACAAACTATTTTTGACCGCAATTTAGGTGCACCGATCCAATGCACGTCCTATGTAACTAGGGTTATTTTTATTAATAATATGTAATTAAAACACATCACCATTGATTTTATCGGGCATAAGTATTACTATAAATATGAATAGGAAAATTGATATACTGTAACAAATTTCTGGGAGAAATTTTTCAAAGAAAAATTAATCCCAAGCAGGATTTGAACCAGCACCCACCGCTCTCCGGGCGGTTGCTCTAACCAATTGAGCTATTGGGACTATGCCGATTGCAAACCTGTAATTCATATATTTGTATTAGTATAAGTATTACTATTGATCGTAAACTAAGCAGTTACCGTGAATATATAATGTAATATTCATATTTGCCATCTGCGAATCCGAAAATAGGGGAAGCGCACGGCTTAGAGAGTGTGGCAAACAATACAGATACATGGGCGTAAGGGGGGACATTAGAAAAGAAGCGCGCTGTACATCATTTGCCGCATGCACTATATCTATTCTCGACCGATGCCAAATATATGCTTCTTGATATATTTTCTATTTCCTCGTCTTTATTACATAATGTTGATAAAGAATTTCTATTAACTTTTCGCTAATACCTACGGTGAGGCGAAAAAATTCATTCTTATCAGGACTGACATCATGTCTACATTGTTTACACAATTTCAAATACTACCTACATTTTCTTAACTAATTCAACATTTCCTTTAAAAACCATATGGAACCATTTAAGAGTTACATTCATATATGTTAATACATGTCAATTAACAAGTAAGAGGGAAGTGTTTATTTAACTGTGCACCTATTTCTCACTCCCTGCGTAAACATCTACTTTTTCACATGCAAGTTTACATAGGGAATGTTTACTATGTTTTTGTTCTTGATTCCCTTTCCTCGTTAAAGCTACACCAGAAAATATTGCAGTACATATGTTGGGGCATTATTAGTTCTTTTCGTAATGTAATTAATTATTTGTAATTGTAAAAGTACTCTATGATAAATAAAACATGAATACGGTGCTTATGAAAAATGCATGCATGACACGCATTGCTCTTATTCTCTTTTCGGTTATGAGCAGAGAGTAGACAAAAAATTAAGTTTTATATGCCTAGTGGGTCGACCAAGCGAAGAGACAACATGTTTAGCGCGTAGGTGTACCCAATCGTCAAGTGTTCGACTGCAAGCTCATCCAGTGCGGTGCACGATCTTATGAATTTAACCCAATGACCCCTTACTTAATACTCTTGTTTATCATATTTTGTGGTAGACAAGGTAAGTATTTTATTAGTGAATAGGAGAGTAAGGGGGATTAAAATTCCCTTTACATCGGTTTATTTAAGTTTTATTCAGCTATGTATTATTTTACCACTTTTTATTTTATTATTTAGTGTCATCATCACCATTAACACTAGAATAACGTTATATTAATCATGATATGTTTTTCTAAATTATTGGTGGTAAATAAACTAATAAATACAAACAAACGAGAGTTAACGTGAATGAAAAATTATACAAAGCTGGAAAGAAAACCATAGTAAACCAAAACGTAAATCCTAAAAAAGCAAAATTAAAACTGCACAAATATTCTTATTAACGCAATACGCCTTACAAAAGTCTAAGCAGTGCTGCGGTGGTATCTGTTTCGCCCGCATGCTTGTAACCGTACTCCCACTAAACGATACCTACGCTCATGTTGAACAAAAGTTATTTTTTTGTATACTCTCTGGTTATTAGCCGCCAAAAAGCTGACAAAAACAGAAGAAGTTCTTTAATGATGGTACAGATGGATCTGTAAGGTCAAACACTCCATACAGATGACTGTTCACACCGCAAATTGACACTATCCTAATGATAGATCAGCTATAATTATGCATAATAAATTTATCTAAGAAATAAATCCAGGCAATAACCGTTTTTCTTTTAACTTTTATGTAGGATTATCCAAAGCTTCCCAAGGCATCCTTTGATTTAGATTTAAAATATGCAAAATCGTAAATGAACTTGTTTTTAAATTAAGGTTTATGGTTAGTAACTCTTAATTAATAGAGCAAATTTCGGTGAAAAAAACTCGCTTAGATGTTATTAAGTTTAATGAACACCTGTCTAGATAATAATTGGAAAATTATTTGTTGGTACCTTCAAAGAAGTGGCGTTAGATTAATTTCAAGTCATATATTGAAATTGAAATTCGAAGATCAGTTTTATATAAGTACAATCAAATAATGATTAGCAATAATTTAGATCTCGTGGTAATTTTGCAACTTGCAAAATTTATTTTGATCTAAAGCATGCATCAGTTGAAGCACTTTTCCTAGGAAAAACTCATATAGCTAGAATGTCACAGCTACAAGGCAAAAATAAAGCGGGCCCAATAGTACATAAATACAATACATTCTTGAATTATCTAGATATCTAGTTTAGTTCACTTTAGAAGTATTAACATTTTTTGATCTGATCATGCATAATTAATTTAACCACAAAAATCATTAACATGACTAAACCTTAATTATTTTACGATAATCTAATAAGGTCTATTTAGAGCTCTTATTTGTATAGGTGTTTTATAGGCAATAGGTATATATTAGAGAATTCATCTACAAACTAGAATTATTATCTGAATACTGGAAAGTGTTCAGTAAGATATTTTGTTTCGATAAATCAACTATATTAGATAAGTAAAGTCTGTATTAGAGTTTCTACATATGTAGGGATATTTACTTTTTTTTCTGCACGTCCCCATGCTTGCACTCAGCTTTATGTCCATACCGTAATTTTGTGGAAAAAATTAATTCGAATTATATTGAAATAGAAGCAAAAAGTACCGTGTTGCGTCATCTATTTGGTGACCGCGAACATAATTTTTTGTCAACAATATATTTCTCCCGAGAAAAAACGATATTAGGCGTGAGAAAGCATCTCTGCACTATCCTTCCCGAATTATCTATAATATACTTACATGCCTGCAGATGACCTTATAGGCACTACGGATATGCATAGAATCCTACCATATGCAGGAAAATATGCTATTTGTTTTATTTTGTTAAATTATCTAAACTTAATGGAGTATTTTTAACGAATATAGTACATAAAATATCTAATAAGAACAGCAAAGTAATCATTTTTGTAGCTGAATTAGCCAGAAAAAAATATTAAATATATCCAGATAAATATCTGAAACATCTGGCGGAAATAGATGAAGGAGTCAAGTAAGTAAAGAAAATTACTACTTTTATTATATAAATTGTGGGAATGGTGCTTATTTGACTGTTCTTATAGACAATATAAAAGGCATCAGCAAAAGCAATAAATTGTTAGAAGATAGTTTAACTACTTTAATTGTATAGCTAATTTTTGGCTGAATACTTTAGGCATATAGAATTATGTACATATAATCTTCATTCAGTTTCAATTTTTTCGTATTCAAAATGTAGTCCAAATTTATTAATTTTGTGTGCCTAGAACCGTATCTTCCATCTTCATCGTTCGTTATTATTGTCTAGGTATGTAAATTTAACAGTCGCTTGTATAATCTTATTGTAATTTTAAGCTGAAGTTCCCATTTTGTAGCCTTGAATACTTAGAGTTCATTTCAGTGTACTTTTGATACTTTTGACAAGTGTGCAGTTGCGACTTCTACTCGCTTTGTTAACAAGAAAATTAAATTTAGTGGCAAAGTTAACATAACAGAAAAGAGGTCAAATAAGTCGTTAGGTGATGAGGCAGAATAAGCATGAGAAAGCGATAAGTCCAGATGCAAACTATTACAATAAAATAATGAAAGTATATTTTTTGTAAAGATACCGTTTAACAAAACGCACTATAACTGCATTATTAAATCTAGTTCAATATTTGATTTCACTTCCTACGAATCAGTAAGTTTAAATATTATTTATACTTTTTTTTCAATTTTTATTTTATAAAGAACCAAAAAAAGTAGTATCTATTAAAAAGTTACTACTTGTTAAAAATAATGTTAATAAGTATGCAAAGTAAAGGCGTATCTACACTAAAAAAAATGAGAAGACAACTCTAGATTATTAACTTTTATATATTAATCGTTATAGTAATTATTGTTAAAAAGAGATATATATGGTTTATTTATACTAAAGTAATCATATTTTATCACGCTCATAGTAAAAAGTGGAATTTAGGCTTATATTATTTAATAATTATTAGATATTCTGTTGCTGAAATCATCCGTCTCAGGTGCAACTCCAAGAAATAGGTACAAAAATTGAACATGCGTGCTGCCAAGGTAATCAAACTGGAACCGCTAGCTGGAACACTTGAAAGGCTGAGGTAATAAAATCTCTACGATAGTTAGAATAGAGCAGTAGATGTGAGAGTTCAAATTTGATGATATCGTACAAGATTACGTCCATTTTCTATAAATCAAAAATTTGACAAGGGAATGTAGAGTTCTGATTCGAGCGATAACTTGGGCAAAATTGTACTCCATTAGTGAAGAGACAGGGAGGGACAGGGGGCATGTCCTCCTTCCAATAATTTAACAGGTTTTTACGATTTCTAATCTAATTTTATTGTTCATACCAAAAGTAACGAAATCCAGAAAAAAAGAACAAGATTCCAGAGAAACCTGTTAAACACAGAAAACATCATCAAAAGTAAAATGTTAAAATAAATATATTTTTTTAAAAAGAATTAAATTATGTGCCTGAATTGAAGTCACATTGAGTACACGCAGGTTAGACGCCAATACAGCCTGTCCACTACTGTACTGTCCTCCCACTTCACTTACCCGTTTTTTTTTAAATGAACTGTATATTTTTTCAAGTAGATTAAAATAGTTATTTTGAATTGTTATTAATTCTGAAATGTTGTAAATTGTCAAATATTCATTTAATATGATAGATATTTTTTTCCTTTTTAACATAAAAGAATAATTTTATTCACTAAGATAAAACGAAGTACGGGTGTTGCACAAGAAGGTTATACATAGATGACCAGATTCGAGAAATTTTAGACAAGTATGATATATATGCTATAATATGATATATATACTCGAGACTGCAAGACATTTCTGAAGCCGAAAAACAGCTTGCAGGTGCTCCTGGTTTACTGGTCCATTTCTAAACTGGTTAGTTCTATTACTACGACAGACAATAATTGGTATGTTGAAACTTCTCAATAAATCATTTCAAAGAGAGCAACAAACTGAATCAAGCATAATTAAAGCTGTTGAAATTATTTCAGAAAATGTATAATACTGGAAGGCAATGAAAGAGCAGAAAAATATAATATAAATCTCAAATCATTGCCAAGATTGAAAAGAGTACCAAGAAAATGCACAGATTTGGTAGAAAATTGGGTTCCTGAAGATATAAATACGTTTTATTCCCAGCAGGGAGGAAAGTTATACTTTTCCTCTCCAGGGAGGATATACTACGAGAAATGCCGAAAGTTCGGGCCATGCTAAAAAGATGTGGACAATTAGTATTTACGTATTTTAATTTTCTTCATGTGAAGCTTAATGGAGCTCTTCGAAGACTAAAAACGTAATTAAGAAGCAGTATGACACAGAAGAGAGTGAATCATGTTTTCGTCTGTCACACATATATGAACTTACTGCAGACAGATTTGTTGCAGCAAGTAACCCCCGCAAGACAATCTTTGGTGCGATCTAGAGTTGCAATACGTCTTGTTTCGCAAGGATTGTCTTTGTTTTGAGACTCTGTCCTCATGTCCACGTCGGACAAGAGAAATTCTCGCAGGGGCTCATTTATGTACAACCCAGAGAAAAGGTAATACTGAATGAGGAATGATTGATTGAACGTTCCATTATGCCACTAATTCATTAATTTTAGCCAGATATCTCCTCCCACCAAGTTTATCCCTGCCGAACACATATAAAAGATAGCAACCCTAGTATAGTCATCATTAAAAAATATAAGGACATATGTTTATCGAAACGTCGCTTTAAGTAAAATGATATAAACCAGTGACTAATACAACTTGCTCAATAAGCCGTTTTTTTATTCATTGTTGAATCAAATACAGGGCGATCCATCCTTACATTAAAAAATAGGTATATGAAGTAAATTAAAATAATTGTGATATATTGCTTTGGTGTGTGACATTATTTTTAGACTTATAAATTGCCGTAATAATCTACATAGGTTTTGTAGGTAAAATTAAACATAAAATTCACCCAATTTAAAAGTATTAAGATACCATTCAAATAATCATAATCGGTTTGTGTTAAAACAGTGTACCGTTTCCACTTAAACAATTAGTTCTTAACGCCGAATTAGTATTATTTTTATTGAAAACAGAATAAAAAGGACAAATAACAATTTTAAAGTATTATAATTTATATTAAACTTAACAAGAAACTAAAAAAGAACTGCCTATATGTATATCTAATAGAGATAAACTTAAATTTGCGATATATGCAACATTTGTGCGTATATACAAACAAGATGTGTGTGTTTGTCATTGTTGTGCGTTGGAATATTTCACGTGATTTACGGGCGCATGTATTTTTATACATGGGTGGTGTGCAACGTATCAAGGTAAATTCCATTATACTATTTATGAAAGCTATTGCGATGACTTTTATTGACACCCGCATATGCAATGTTCTCGCTCGGAAGGAAAGAGCTCCTTGCTCTGACTATATAGATTCTATAACAATTGAAATGATCCTAGTATAACTAAATAATTTCCCTAGTACATACACACTCTTACAACTTTCATATCGTGGGCTAAGGAACATTCATACATATTTGTTGTGCTATTTATGCGGCGTTTCTTCATCAAATGTCTTCCCTTCACCGTAACCTTAATTTATCATATTTCCACAGGTATTGGAATCAACCGCACTGTGTGAAATAGAATACAGCTCATTGTAAAACAACCACACAAACATACATAAGCTTGACCCGGACATAAACCATGACAAAGACGACTTACAAGTAAATAATTATAGTTTCATTTATAATTCTAGTACAAACGTTTGAGTACTTGATTTCCCATATTCTATGACATTCATCACAACGTATAACTGTAAAAATCTAGAAGAAAATTATCTTTTGATACCGAACTTGTGCAAATATCATTGTTCTTCCAATTAAATAAAATTGTTATTGTTATTACTAAACGATACGTCACACCTTACTTTATGAAAGCGGATTGTAACCGACTATATATCTTTCTTCGAACAACCCCGGTAATAATTCACAGTTTCGTATGTGTATATCAGTAAGTTCTAACTGTCAACTATCCTATCAACGGGTCAATATTTTTTTAACGATTAGAAGAAACGGTGAATTCATTATGGTTCGACAAGCATCGCTTAGAAGGGTAAGAATAGGTTAATGGGAGCGGTTTAGTAAAACAATAAAAGCATTACGGCTTACGGTGATTCAGTATTTACATATCTACACAACGAGTGTGTCGAAATGCACTTATCGCGTTTACAGTCCTTGTTCTTCAAACGCATTGGTACACAGTAAAATAGAAGTGGTAACACTATACCGGCAGATACGATGTTTTGTTTAATAACATGTAGAAACATAAAATATCCGACCACTCCTCACCACACCAGTTTATTAATTCGGGACAATTGTTTCGTAGATTCCCATTTTCAATCAAAGATCGAATGAATCAAGAAAAATCTGTTACGTAAACATGTAACCATAGCCCTCCCTTAAAAGGAATATTTATAGCTACATTTTTTGCGCCTACGTAGATTGCTAAGGTACAGAGCAAATAAATAAATGTGGAATGAAAAGGAAAGTTTAATAGATCAATCAATGTTGAACAGTGAAGTCGGGCTTATTGTATCGTAAAAAAAATAAATAATAACGGTCATTTAATTAATACATAGACTTCTGCGGTGGTTGTCTCTTGGGCTTTCGGCCTGAAATCGCGTCCTGGATTTTACTCTGGCCGTTGCATCCACACTCGCAAGAAACTTCTTCAAGCTGCTGCTGGTAGAGTTCGGCGCACACAGCGAGTTTCGTCCGTAGTTCAGCTCGGGGTAGCTTGGTGTTTGTTCCCTAGAGAGGCCGTATTTGGCTCTCTAGATACGTATAACTCCCAAGATATGTCGATACAACAATTCAGCTCACTTGCTGCTATTATGCAATTTACCACAATTGGAAAATTTCTCACCGGCACTAACAGGTGGCCAAGGTACTGAGCATAGAGCAAACGCGTTAACACTTCATAGCGACTCACTCTTGCAAATATATAAGTAATTTAATTTGCTTGCACTTAATGCGGCTCTTTTGCTACTGCCTCTGCGTATTTCAAGGCGTGCGTACCAGTTATCGGTGGGAACCGATTCTCTCTCTTTGCTGAGTACGCGTATTCTCCTACACTTTTGTCCCTCGCGCTCATCAAATCAGCTAACTACCGCGAACGATTTCTATTGCTCGTTGTACTCTTCGGCGAACCTTACGTCATCGTACAGACACATACAAATTTCAAGTAAAATATGCATACAGATATTTATATTTTCACATATGATGAAATCAATTTTCTTCTATTAACGAAGTAAATGGTAAATAAAAATTAAAATATAGACCAGACGTACCATTACAAGTGTACGATGTAAAGCTGTAAAATTATTAAAAATATTTAACATATAACTGTATTTGTGAACCCTATTGTCACCGAAAACTGCAGAAAAAAAATTAGGGGGCAAATTACAAAAAACAATTAGGGAAGGAAGATGTAAAGGCTATTTATACAAGGGTTGCAATGACAGAATTTTGCGTAGAATTTATCAGATATTGTAACGTTTTATCTTCACCTAGTTTTCGAATAAATAGTTAAGAAAGTAGAGGCGTTTTAAAATATATATTTGGAAAAAGTGTTACTAGATTGTGCGAATAAGAAAAATGTGACTTTTTCTTTGTTTCCACTTAATTTTAATCGAGTTTAATGATAGGATTAAAATAACAAATTAAAATGGACAAAACCGAACAGTGACAAACATATAAATCATCTATGATTAATACAATTATATTGTAATTATGATTACATAAGCAAAAGAAAATCGAAAAAACCAACAATATGTTCATTCTGAGGAAGGCAAAGTTTAATTGCCGAAACGTTAATAAATAGATAGAATTTAATTAAGAAGCTTTCTTTCCAAACAAGTCTATTTACAATTCTAAAAAGATAGGCTAATAGCGATCACATATACGAAAGTAGTTAATTACTTAATCATTGGTAGTAATACTAAACATTAACCAAATGGAAATTAAAATAAAAGCGAACGTGAAATTAGTAGAAAAAGAAATTGCAAACACATGTTGTTTTTTTGTTGCTTTTTGTATGGCTGTGAGTTAACGTAAAATATTTAAAACACAAAATAGTTTTCATCCATATATTTTAAAATTGCGGAGAAATAGGTTGCCCTGTTAAAATTATATAAGTATAAATATAATCTTTGCCATTTTTAATTATTTCTGCACTTAGTGGAAAATCATCTTATTTCGCCATTTTAATATATTAGAATGCATTACACAAGTAGCGAACCACATATAAATGGCGTCACAAGATTAGTGATATTTGAAGTTTATGTTTTCTCTGTAGAGGGAATCTTCAATAATACGATCTTCAATATATCAATATTTTCAATTTTACAGTCATTTATTAAAGAAATTAACGGTATTTTTCTCAACATCCATCATTAAATCTGACACATAAGATGCGACATAAATATGCAGCAAACAACAAACGGCCTTCAGAGCGATCGACTGCCATCTGTGCTTAAAGGTAATTCCGTTCCATGTAGGTTCTCTTGCCCGAAAAACAGCTTTCGTTTCCAACGGTAAAACTACAATTTGTCCGTAAGTATGTATATCTCCAAAAGAAATTTCAACAACAACGTAATAATTTTAGTATTTGCAAATTTTAAATTAATATTTAAATTACGTTAACTAGCTTGAATTTGCATACGTAAAAATGGTTAGGGAACTTGAAGCTAATGTGAGTGGGTTGTTACAACGGCTTTAGTCTTTCTGATATCTGCAAGGTATACACAGATGGAAGTTTCCTAACCGCTAATCTTATGTCATAGCCGCTATTTCTGTTTGCTCTGTCTTACCCAGGGTAATTTATCACTTATTAGGTTTGTGTATTTCTCATGAAGATTTCCCAGACTTTTATGGCATGTTGTTAACAAATGATATTGGTTGAATGCAATTTTAAGATCCTATTGAACTTTATTGCCATACGATGCAATGAAGCTTTAAAAGTATTTACCTTAAGCAAATACCAGCGTATTTATTTAACATTCCTAATGAACTCTGCTAAGGCCTATCCCAACTCAGACTGGGAGAAAGGAGATGAGTATTAGCCTAGTAAGAAACTAGATATCATATCGCCCGGATAAAAAACAGGAGCCAATGTAGTAGACTTAAACCAAACCGCTGCACTGAAGTTAATAAAAATTATAACATAGGTATCGATGGTAAAAAGAAAGTCTCACGAAGACTTTAAAACATCACCGCAGATCTTGAAGGAATCCTGTGGTATTTTATCTCTTATTACCTGAAAGTATTCAATTTATTAAATGATATTAAATGACAAGAACTTTTTAATAAAACAAATTATAATATTATTCTAAAGAGAGCTTCAAGATGAACTAAATGAAAAAGCAATCTGGGATCTTGAAAAACTAAGATATGTTGAATAATGTCAATTAATCAAGTACTTCAGCGATCCATCATCTCCGCTCATTTTTGATGCCTTATTCATATATACCCGATAATTTACAGGACATTCGATAGTTTCAACTTTATCAATAATGAATATAGTTGTAGACGCAAATCCACTTCAAAAGAAAATATAAATCTATCTACCATCGAAGTGGTACCACTTTGTATTTACTTTTATCCCCTAAAAAAAACAACAGAAGGGAAAACTAAAAGCAAACAAATATCGACTATAACATAGGGTATAATAATCCAGAAAATATTAAGAAAGAGCTATGATGACAAAACTAAATTAAACTCAATGCTATAAACCATACTTGACCAAACTGTGGCTCTCCTAGATCTTCAATGCGGCTCTAGCCAATGCCGAAAAAATTTAAAATTTAGTTTAATTTAACTTTGGTTAAAAATAACTTAAAATAAACCGTCGCAAGAACTGAATATTATTGTATTGATTTCATATATTTTTTACTTATAAATGCGTCTAGCTTTTTTGTGGCAATTATATCTAATATATCTTCAAATTTCCCGCCATTGCATATATGAATTTCGCTAACAGTAAGTACTGCTGTACACGGGAGACAAGAGGGAGCAGAGCAATGTAAGATACACACATAAAAAGAAATATTCAATTTAAAGAAATTTTACTTAAGTTAAGCATATCATTGTTTCATATATACGCGAATAAATATATTCTTGGAACAAAAATAATGTTTATTTAATTTTTAAGAAAAAAAATATATTAATCCAAGAAAATCGTTCATTGGATAAAACTTACCATTAGTTGAAACATTGCAGTCTTAGCCTAGGTATGTAGATATCTTAGTACAAGAATATTTTTTATTGACTGAAGGTTTATTTCTTTGCAAAGAAACTTAAATTTTACTATAAAGAAGAAATACACTTTTAATTCAAGAGATTAGCTTTGGTGGGAAAAGAAGACTTATACTTGAATTAAATATTTGTTATTTTGAAAGAAGACTGTAATTTGATTTACAACAATACTGCTGTTTTCTAAAATGTATTTTTTATACGTATATAAAATCTGCCACTAACATCAAACTGGATACTAGATATATATCTCTATCTAGTATTCTATTTGGTATTAGTGGTAAATTTTTTATATATAAAAAAACAATTTTAGAAAATATTCAGTCTTGTATATAAAACCATAATCATCTTTCAAAATATATTTAGTTCAAGTAAAAGTCTTCCTTTCAGATTGTTTTTGCATTTCTTTACTTACCATAATTATAATGTTACTACTATTATCATTCATATCTCAAAAAAAAAAACAAGAAAAGCAATTCGGAACATAAATTTATTTTTTATTTATAATTTTGGCGTTATAGGAAAAAACGTATTACAGCATTATATCACACACCTCACAAAGAGACGACACATTTTCTAATTTTCGACTACGTGCAGTCGAATTTTCTGGATCCTTTAATTAGACTTTAATCTGCAGCTGTTCTTCCGAATATCGGCAGTTACTTGCTTCTTCTTTATTAACATTTCAAAATCTTTGGGTATCCGAAGAAATACATTATTTTACAATTAATACATATACTTGACAATAAATAGTGGATAAGAAGATGTGGTATAATAGTTGGTATATCTTTACTTGATAGTGCAACTAAGCATTCGAATGTTGGTTCATGCTGTTTTTATTTTTATTTTTCACCTCAATTATACATAATTATAATTATTTATTTATTAATTTATACAGGCTATAGCTAGCAAACATTCTACGCTCTTCTAATTATTACTTTTTAAAGGTTTGTTGCAGACCAAGAAAGCTTAAGATTACTTAAATCAGAGAAATTAGAAAATTAGACAGAATATGTTGACTTACAAATGCAAAACATACCTTCGCATGGATAAAAATGCTGTTTACAGCTTCCAAAGCTGGTGTTTCCAATGCTTTTTTCGACATTTTGCAGGCCTGTTGGAGACAGTAAATGCAGAGGAATTAAGAATTGGTAGGCAAATTTTAGATCTGTAATTAAATATACGTTAAGTAATTCTATAAATTAGCAAAAGATTACCTTTCAAAAACTTCCATTATCAAGAAGCTTAAGTACGGTTCTGCAGTTTAAAAATAAAGCAGTTAAACCTTGAATTACTTACCGACTTCCTACTATTATATATACAATTTAACGTATTTAGCACCATCGAAATTCACATTTCTATCTTCGATGCATGCACACAACTACTGCATTATTGGTAACGCAGTCAAATTCACCCCACCGCAAAAATGACATCATATTTTTTAAAACAAATTTTCACCTTAACATAAGTACTTACAAGATTTCCACAAATATTAAAATCCTTAATAAAAGAATTTATTTTCTTAATTCAAATATCTGATCCACTCTTTCGTTGCCTCTTTTATTTCTTAGATCGAAAAATTTGTTTCTTGGAGAAAATATATTTTTCTTAAAACAAGCCTTATAACCAAGAATATTATCGATTACAACCAAGTAAAATATTTGTTTCTATACAAGAATAATTTCTTATTTCAAATACAGATATATTTGAAAGAAGTAAAACTTTTTAAAGAAATATATTTACTTAACTGAAGAAATCCTTTTTATGTGTGTAGGGTTGCGAATAATGGTGTCATAAGAAAATCGGCATTCTATTGAAACATATTAAAATCCATCAGACTTTTATAACATACTTTAAACATACAAACAAGTTCCCAGGCTTATCGGTTTTTTCGGTCATTCATATTGTACATACAGTCAATCGAGTACCAAAAGTTATAGAATTCGCGCTGAACCTTCCCCAAAACCATTGCTATCTTTTGCTATTACGAGACAATATGAGAGAAGCAACAATAGGTTCACACAGATTCACGTCGAGACTTATGGTGATCCGTTGTACGTGCAAAAGACTCGTGAAAATATTAAGTAGTATTTATAGCATACATAATTTAAAATTTACCGCCGGAATTTTACCACCAAAATTTCAGCCTCAGAAATAACGAACTTTTGGAATAAGTTGAAATCTGTTCTGAGTTAGTTTAAAACTAGCTGTGTTTGGAGTAGTGTTCGTTCCCGTTGGAAGATAACCACTGGAATCAATATTAAATGTTTTTTAACTGATATAATGGAACACGTACAATCAGTTAACTAAAATTACGGGGTAAGATCAACAATAGCTTTTTGATCTTACTCAAACAATTTTCAAAAGTTTCCAAAAAAAAAAAAAAATACTACTACTTGAAGACGATTTGATGACAAAAATATTTAATCACTTTCCTCGGCTAAAAAGTAAAAAAAAATGACAACTCGAAGATACAAACTTTCAAGAATCTCAAAACCAAATTACAGGAATTGATGGAAAATTTCAAACTAAGATTTGCAGATTCAAACAATTTTAAATCTTGTATCAATCTTCTTGTAAATCCATCTGAAATTGACATAATTAGTGGCGACTTCACACTTTTCCAAGTATTTACCCCCTGATGAACCAGCTGTGAGATAGAATTAATAGAAATCCATGGGGACCTGGCATTGAAGATGTACCATAAATTGGAAATTGGTTGGTGGATCAAAATATCCTTTTTTGAAGACTGCAGTACGTCAATTAATTTTGATATTTGGTACAACGTATTGCTACGAATCACTGTACTCAACAAATGAAATTTATTGGATCTAAGCAGAGTTCCCAGCTAACAAATGAACATTTACCTGACCTTATTCGTACGCAATTAGCACAAGGTTATGAACCAAACTTTCAAAGATTGGCAGCCAAAATACAACACATACACCAATTGCATCTATCAGTAAAAAAAATTAAAAAAACTATAAATACATTTATTGGATCTGTATACCTCAATGTATTCTTTAAAATAATTTATAAATGAAAATAAAGACCGTGAACTTTAAATACTACATAATTAAAACGGTCATCTCTTTGCGGCTCTCAAATTTCTGAATTAAGGATTAGTTCTTGTCAGGATAAAGTCTGGCCACCCCTGCTATAAACAGTAAATCTAAAGGAATTGTTATCCATGGACTTATTGACGTTCAAGATAAATACGAGGTAGCTGTGTATAATTACTTGTAAAATAGCCCCAGCACTCTATTTACCAACAAGGACGGGTATTCAAAATAATTTATAAATAGGATTTGCATACATTTTGCCACCATGAATAAAAATATTATTACATCTTATATGCTGTATATATTTACGTTATATCTACGTTCTTAAGGCTTATTTGATCTGAGATATGCAAATGAGTATCTCCTTCTGTGATATTCCTCCGTAACGATAGTTTGGGTACCTGTTTAAATAATGAGGTGATTACCATACATATACATACCACAACAAAACGCTGAAGTTACGGAAATCATCTTTGGAGTTAAATCGTTCATATGAAATAAGAAACAACCACAATGAATGAATTATATAATTTGAATTATACAGAGCTGGGCGCATGTAAAATACAAATTTTCAAATACGTATTTGAGTGTATTTTGTATTTGAAATATATTTTTGAAGTATTTTTGTAATTTAAAATACATAAATTACTTTATTTACTATCATATGAGCGTCATGACATGGTTACCATAACTTGAAAATAACGCACGCCAAAATGGCGGTAGCGTATTTCTGCGGACAGTGCTGCCGGTATTACCATATTGTGCAAACAATATTTATTTGATAATATACCGTGTATTTTGGTGCTCTCTGCCCCCCTAATCTTACTTTATTACTAAACTTGAATAGTTTGGTTGTGGATGCATTTATATTTCGTATTTCGTTCGCATTTCGATAATAATCATTACAATCTTATTTTAATGAAATCGGTGGAAATGATGGAAACAAGTAATAACGAAATTGACAATGTTTCCATGATTTTAAAGTAGAAATATTTCAAAATATCAAAATTAAACAGGGATAACGTAACTGCTCTCTGTATGATGTGCGAAGAAACCAACAAAAGTACTATTTCAAAAAAGACTTCATTTGCAAGGTTTATACATACCCCTTCAAGTTGTTTATCAGATAAACTTTTTGAAGAGCTTGTTTATTTAAAACGTAATGATATTGTGAATAAAGAGATACCTACTAGAACACAATAGTGTTTCATTTTTTTTTTAGAGAGCATTAAACGTATTTTACTTACATTATTAAGAACGAAAACGTAAGGCTTTTCTCCTATAACAGCCAATAACAGATTACTAAAATACTTTATTTTCTTTAACAGTTGTGCAATATATCAGCGAGTGCATCGATAACCGATAACAAGTGGATATTGGGTATAATGATTTTACAAAAGCATTTAATACTCTTGACCACTCAATACTTCTGTCAAAGTTGCGTTGTGTTGTGTTGGCTTGCCTGAAGGTGTTATGCAACTGATTTCATCATATCTAAGTAACGGAACCTGCTATGTTACACACAACGGCTATAGATCAGACCCGTTCACTGCCATTTCCGGTGTACCGCAAGGATCCAATCTTGACCCTTTACTATTTAATATATATTTAAACGACATCTTCGAACTGCTAGACTGCAAACTTGCTGCGTACGCTGATGATTTAAAGATTTTTACGGGGATTAATTCAGTGTCTGATTGTTTAAAGCTTCAAAAGAATCTTAACACCATGGGCGACTGGTGCGCTAGGAATAAAATACTGATGAACATAAATAAATGTGCGATTGTCTTGTACTCAAGATGTGGAAATGTATGGTATATTATCCTTACCTCATAGGTCATACTCCTGTGCCCAGTTTAACCCAAATTAAAGACTTGAGAGTACTTTTTGACTCGCATTTGACTTTGAGCAGTCACGTGCTGGAGATTTGTAATTCTGCATCCAAGCCTTTGGGATTTCTTATACGCATATGCAAGGAATTTACGGAGACGCAAACGTTAATTACATTTTATTGCACCCTGGTTAGTCCAAAACTGGGATACGCTTGCATAATATGGTACCCCCTATTACTTTTATCAACAACTCTCGCTTGAGAGGGTACAGAAGCGTTTTTTAAATTTGCTCTCCTATAAACTGAACGGAGTTTACTCCCCACGAGGATTCGATTATAAAGAACTTTTATCAAGACATAATTTTAATTCGTTAACACAACGTAAACAGAAAAACAGCGCAAAATTTTTAAATAAAGTTGTGACCAATCAAACCGACTTTTCACATTTAAAAAAAACTCAACTTTATGCCGCAGGCGAAAAATAAATCCATAAAGTTAAAATCTTATTCAACTAGGCGATTCTACTGGTAAAAGTGCCTCAATAATGTTAAAACAGTTTCTTCGTATCATTAATGTCAAGCGAGTTATTAGGCATTCTGGGAAAGTCGAAAAAATCTATTTTTGGCTGTAACTCGAAAACAAAGAATATAGCTAATTTTAGTTTTCGCCATTGAGCATATCTCGGAAAAAGAGATCGAGACTTGACCATTCGGTTTTTCCTGTCTCTTACGGTTCCCGAGATGCCCTATTCTGACAAACAAATTGGACCACCTGTACATACAAACATACTATGTACACAGCATAACAATATTGCGTGCACATACTCAGCATCGCATTCGAATTTATATGATTGTAAATAAATAACCTGATTGGCTAATTCGTATTTAGCCAAGCCATGAAATAAGTAGCGCGCAGGTTTGTGTTAATTTTGTACTCTGCCAGTAACATGTATTAATAAAAGGGAACAAAAATCACTTTGTGAAAAGATAAGAACAGAACAAGTCAGCTAGGATAGAAACAATTTAGAAACAAATGAATAAGGATGCGTTTGAGAAAATGATAAAACAAACACTGTACTGCTAAAACACTGTAACTCCAGACGCGACGCACACAGGGATAATCTAGCACGTGCAATATAAAACATCGGAAATGAATAAACCAAAAAAGCCATAGATGTTCAAAAATATTACTCTGACTTAATAATGATGAAAGACAAGAAGAAACATTGTGGATTGTAAAAATCACATTTGAATGCATAAGTTATCATTTTTGTTTGTTATCTTTCTCAATAGTAATAAGAAAGTGAATTGGAGATATAAGCCAAGTTTCTGAATCAGCAAACCCTTATTAAATCGTATAACGTAATCGTATCACGAGTATCATTTTTACATAATACACAATTCTCTTAATATATCTGACACTTTTGCACCTCTGAAGATATCAACAACATAATAATCGTAATGTAATGTAAAGAACGTCCATATGCACGTTCTTATACATTACTACTTTGTCCTCAAACGTGTAATATCTCCGTACGGCTCCGTAACGTGGGTTTTAATTATTTAAACGTGTTTCTTGGAGTTACGTGGGTACTCTAAAGTGTAGCGTGTCTTGGTTTTTACGTCCAGAACTTTACAATCCTTGCTACATTTACATTTGAAGAAAACCCGGTTATATCAACTTTTATATATATTTGGTCTTTTGTGGAGGGAAAAATACATACGTGACAACGCATTCAGACACGAAATAATTAGTTGAATCACTTGCAGTCGGGTGGTATTTTGTAACATATTGCGTCTGAATGTTGGTGGTAGTATACAATTGTAACACGTATTGTTGATGATTTCTCGCGAATGTATTTCATTGCAAGTCAATTTCTATGACCTTTATTTTTACATGTATGTAAATGTACCTTCAGCCTTACCTGCTATTACACATATACTGGCGTATTTAAATACGTTTGTTTCGCAAGAAAATTGTGTGATTATATTATATTTCCCGCTATGATTTAATTTTACATGCATGAGTAAGTTGTTGCCATAAAGAGTGGAGATATCTTAGAAATTATAATAGATGTAGTCTTAAGAAAATGGTAGTTAAGGGCTTACACAGGGTGCTACAACGACGCCAGTTGTTGCTTTCGGCCCCCGAAAGCCCAACTGTTAAACCAGGTCGCGAAAGCGATGGGGGTTTTGGCTTAACTGCACGAACCGAGAGGAGACAACCTGAACAAAAACCTAAATCCTAGAAAAGACCAGTCTACTAGTCCAACCTTGGAGCGTCTGGCGTACCCCCATTATATTTAGCCTTACCTCCGCATGCGGAGCCCTATGGAGGTGGACCTTCTCTAGCTACTCGTGGGATCAACCATTGAGGAAGGAAATATATTTCACCTACTTAAGCGGGACTACACCGCTAGTAAACACGAACTGGTGCAGGACCTTCATAAGAAGCCTTCCACTTCCAAAGTGATAATACCTGACGAGGAAGGAACAGAGGGAGGAGCAAAACGAGCAGATTGGGGAACAGGATGAAACACTCATCCATCTCCTCTCAAATCGGGTAGCACTGTGCAACTCAAGGGCGTTGCACCTAGGAGCATGTGAAATCGAAGAGGGAGACTTACCTAACTTGTGGGCTTCTAATATCGTACACTTTCTGAAAGGAATAGAATTGGAAGGTCAGCTGTAAAACAGCAAGAATAGGGGACACAATAGATCTTTTAGGTTGCAGTGTAAGATCACCCTCATATACATACATATGAAAATGGTTCTCATAACTAAAGTAACAAAGAAAAAAATAATGAAAATAGTTTTAAAGGCCGTAGCCGGGTAAGTATAGTGAAGAATGCTCTTCAGCGTAATTATTATACTTCTTCAAAATATCAACCTTAGAAAAATTATAATTTTGGCGAAAATGAATTAATTTGAGTTTCCAAAAGATTTTTTTTTGTTTTCGAAACTACTTCCTATATTTTATTCTTTTTTTTCATATATTAGTTTGTTAGTTTAGTAAGTGATAGCATCCGCATGGTTCCATTGATCGTCCTGTCCATTGCGATCACTAGAGTCTATTGTAGAGCCAACATTATCTTAGAGTTCATCCAAGAAGTGGAGCGAAGCCAGGCCCTTAAGGAAGTTCAGTACCTTGCTAAATGAGATTGTTTTCAGTTCTTCTAGGGAAGGGTTAACTTTTACGGAGGTTACATACCTAATCCTTGTAGTAGCAGGGCAGTGGCAATAAATATGCTCAACTGTCTCCTCGTCCTCTAAACACAGTCGGTATTCAGTCTCATCAGAGAGCCCGATTCTGTGTAGATGGTTTCTGAGTTTACAGTGTCCTTTAAAGACAGAAACAATCACATTTTTCTGTCAAGTTCTAGCAGTCCTAGCAGCACCACTAGGTGTAATACACTCTTTTCCATACAGCAAACTAATACTGGAGCAGTTTCTGATTTCCCAGAATTTGATATGCTGGTTAGCTACCGTAGGTGCTATACCAATGGCAGGTTCTGGTCCCTGAAATTGCTCCGCAGCCCCATTTTTTGGCAAAAATGTCCTCTTCCTCATTTCCAAGAATAAGTGAGTGCCCAGGTACCCAGATTAGAGAGACTTTACTAGCCATCCTCTATGTGTTTAAGATGTGCTTACAGCTCTACATCAGTTTCGAGTTGCATTTATGCGCCTCTAGTGCTTTTAGCAACGCTTGACTGTTGTTGAAGATTTTTATTCATTTGTGCGTTTAGTGTTTATCCAAAATCTCTACCGCACACATCTCAATGGCATGGATTTCAGCCTGAAAGATCGTAGTGTGTTGTACAAAGTTGCAATATCTTCTGACTCTTGGACTGCGACAAAATATTCCTGCGCTTAAACCCTGCTCGGTTTTCGTAACGTCCGTAAACAACCAGATGTCTGCCTGCGTCAGTGTTCTTTCGTTGCATCTCCATTCCTCTCTGTTTGGAAAAGAGGTAGTGAAGAATGCATCAATCATTGGTCGAGTACACATCATGCTCGAGGGCATTCCCAGCATGCCGTCGGAAGTAACCGATTCCAGTCGCTTGTTGGCCACACAGGTATGAATATGCGGCGATTGATTTGCGAATCTTTGCGAAGTTAATCTAGCCTCTCCTTTTCTACAACAGTCTGTAAGGGTGGTATGTCCAGAAGAACTTCTATTGCCAATGACGGAGATGAAGACATTGCTCCCGTGATTGCCACACTTGCGATCCCTTGTATGGATATAAGTTTTGTTGGGCCTTTCGCCACCAAGCTATTGCTCCATAGGTTCCGTGCGGACTACTACTGTCACATAGAGCCAATGGACTAGCTTTGGACAGCCCCAAGATTTCCCACATATCCGTCGCCATGTCCATAAGGATGGCCTCGTTTTGTGGGTGATCTTTTCCAGCTGCGGATTCCTGAATAGTGTCAGTTTTTATATGTTGTAGATACTTATAAAATGCATTTGTGGGTAAAACATCAAACTTCCACTCATTTTAATAAAACAGAAAAAAATATTGTTATATATAATACTCATTTACCCTTTAATAACGTATATTAATTTGAGAAATGTGGGAGTGACATAACGCATTCATAGAAAGGGAAGTTGTCATATCGCACCATGATTTTGTGAGGAAGTAATTCCAACAGTAACTTTTAAATTTGCCGGTAACTGTTCCAGGATTAGTAATAACTTGGTTGCTTCATTACTACCCTTATTTAATGATGCAACAAATATTGGCCGAAGATATTGTGTCGTATTACAACCTGTTTTCGTCATTTTTCGAAAAACTCAATAAAAGACAAAAAATAAAAGAAAGTATAGTGTTGCAGTTGATTTTTTTTTTGAATTTTTCGTATATAATGCAGAAAAACTTGACAGTTGATAATAACACCATCTGGTACATTTCTCTAGGACTCTTGGGTGTTAAGTTAATTATTTTAATTAGAAGTTTACTCTTGAACAATAATTAAAATTTATTAGGATTATGAATAACATAATTTAGTGAACCACTTGCGATTAGCATATCAACAAGTAATATTGCTTGTGAGTGTGAGTAAATTAAATATCTAGATAATTCAGCAACCGTTTCTTCATCTAATTGTAATTTGCTATTGCTGCTACTTTTATTTTCTTTTATCTATGTTGAATGGCAACTTAGATCGCTGCAATTCTCTTGCAATCTTTACTTACATATTTTTGAAAGAACTATATCGTATCATTAGGGTTTACATAAAGGGCATAGCAATTCCTTTGAGAGGCTTGTATAATATTTCGTTTTGATTTATAAATATTGGTATACTGCTCCTTCTTCCACTAATAAAGAATTAAAAAGGAAACCAGATCGTGGAAGGTTCCAAAATATATGCATCCTTGCCTAAATTAAGTAAGCTTATATTATACGCATGCAATTTTGAAATTGGATTTCTATAATATAATCGTTCTTATACGTGACCTTGTGTAGGCATTCCCTTACTATATTATATATACCATGATTTTTCGTACTTGACTTCTTCTAGTCACGCCATCTGCTATCTATCTATTATTGGATTGTAAACGATTGTGAATCTCTGAATCGCTCTACTGTGACGAAATTACAGCTGCGTTCTTTTGAAATTCTATTAATTATTGAAAATAGAAAGAGGTAATTGGTATAAGTGCACATGGTATACAGTGGATGACAAAGAAAACCAGTGCGTCAAATTACAGTGGACTTCTTTTTCTGAACAAACTTGCGGTTGTATTATTGAGATTGCTATCTTTGTTGCCAACAATTTACTCGCCCAGATTTTCACGGAATTATTTCGTATTACATTTCACGTAATATAACTTAAGTGATTCATTTCTTTTATATTTTTACTATTCACATAAATTGCTGGGCGCAATTCAATTTATGTTCTCCTACTGCTTGTGCTAAGACTTCGGATGACAAATAGCAAATCAAAGAAATAATTTTAACAGAGTCTTGTCCCTTGGAAGGAATAATAAATAATAAGATAAATAAAATGAAATCTATGAAAAAATTATATGTAATGTATAGAATTCTTTTAAAACTGTTTTTAATTGTTCGCTACTAGTCAATCGATCTGTGCAATTACCCGCACATACCAGATTAGAGAATAAATCTTGACAGCTAGGTCGTGAGGGGATAAAGAAGAAGGATGGGTTGTAGAAGTGCTTAACATGTGCCTAGTCACTCAAAAACATATTTTTTTTTCACGATGTTGGAAAAGTAATAATACTTTGTATTGTCTCAGTATACAAATTAATCTAAGGTATCTTACTTCGTTTCTAAGAGACTCGGTCTATGTATATGTATGCAGACATGAGCCCTCAATAAACAAATTCGTCAAGCGATATATATTGCTATGGAACATATGATGAATTTCATTAATAGTAGATGTAATTATTATTTTATGTACCTACACACCTGTTTGTAAATCCAGCATATATTTGGTGTTAATAATAAATTAGGAATATACGTTCATTGTAACTGTATGATCTCAATGTTGTTTCCTTAGTATCAGTACTGGAGGTGGAGACTCAGTGTAGCTCGTATTAAATAAATGAGTTGAGGACCATGGAGACGTGGTAATTGTTGATAAAAATCTTAAAAATTGATTTCAAAAATTGTTTTGTGTTTCATGAAGTCAAATCAATTAAATAATATATCTGAAATCGAAAAGTTTTTTCCTTGTGAATAGATGCATCTGCCGTCGGCCTAAAAATATATAGAAGAAACGTCAAGATTTTTCAACATTAGAAGAAATTTGCTGTATTAACATACCTTGGTACCTTTTCCTTTGTGGAATCGTACATGTCTCTGCTGTCTTGAGTATAATGATACAGTATGGATGCTTTGAAGGAGATTTTTCCCTGGAATGCCTGATGCCGACGTTGTACTTTTTATGTGGATCCCTTTCTGCAACATCTTTGTTTTGTCACGGCAAGGAAACTCTGTTCTGAAATACTTTGGTGTGTATGCAAGATAATGTTGGAAGTATTTTGTATAGTTCATGTTTAAATTTCTATGTAAATAAGTATTTGGCATTTCGTAAAATTCGAGTTTATTCTTCACATTTGTAAATGAAATTAAATTGAAATTTTAATATGTATAGGTTGATGAGGATGGTTAATGAAATTCATTCTACGGTACAGCGGGTGATTTAAAAGTTGTTTAGATTTTTAAATTGGAATTTGAAAATCCGAAATATACTGAATAGTAGTTGATATTTTATTTATATATTGCAAATAAGTGTACTCACCTTGGGTAAGAGTCCATATACTCTTTGAATGTTTTTTGATACATTATTGAACAATAAATTGTGCATGTCACTGATATTTACACTGTCTTTATTAATATATAATTATTGAATGCATTAAATGATTTTAAATTTAATATTTACTGAAGTAAAAGTCTAATAATATAAAAGTTATTGATTTAGAAGGCACAACACGCACAGCCATCACGGCAACCTACCTACTACTAATAAAAAAAAATATAAATATAACTACTCATTGGTTAAAAAGAGGAAAGATTACTAATACGCATGATACGCAGCATTAATAAAAAAAGTATAGATAAATTGTTTTTGGTTTTAAATGTTTGGGCATTTTCCGGATCTTTACAGAAACGAACATTGTATAAAGGAAGCGAAAGATAGGTAAATTAAAATGTGTTAAATCAATGGTTATGCTTTTGGCCAGATGAAGAGCACTATTATGATGATTTGGTCTTTATAGGCAATATGAAAATATATTTTTATATAATTCCAATAAATAGATATTATTATTATTATTAATTCGAGACATGTCAGGCATATTCGTAAGCTCATAGCCATCTAGTAAAAGGGGATTGTATCTTTGAATATTGATGAAACATAGAAGGATAGGTATCTGTAAAGAAAAGACAGATTAAAAAATAAAAACTTATATTTGTTATTAAGAACAATATTAACTGGGCAATCCTTTATTATAAATCATAACAATATGTATTTAGAATATATATAGGATAGAACAGGTTGTCTTCCGAGTGCAAGGCACGTACAAGTTAGTAAATGTAACGAGTTATTTAAAGTTAAGTTTCCAATACACTACCTGTATTATTTATGACATTATAGTAACGCAAACGTTAAATACAATAAAACTTCCTTTCAAAATGATTATTGTGTTTTCGAATTTATATTTCAAAAAAGAATGTTTATTGCACGTAGACAAGAGTCGCATAGGACATCAAGGAAACTTGTATATGAGTGACCTTTGTTAAAATGCAGAAAATGCAATATGCAAAATTTGTGCGCAATCTTAGTACTGAAAGAAATTACTGCACTTAATCATGTTTGTAATGGGTATCATATTTGCCTTGAAAGCATGTGTCAGCTCAACGTTATTTATTTCCCTTTATTTCTTTCGTAGCCGGCGATTGTAATCTTATGTTGTATATCACGCTGTAAATGTGATGGCTGTGAGAAGTACATTAACGCCACCGCCATGAATTTTATGATTCAGACTTTAATTTGCATTTAATTCTATAATCAAATTCGATGAATAAGTGAAAAATAAAGATTTTGTACAATAAAGCACAAAGGCGAAATGCATATTCATACTCCATTTTTCACGTATATAATCTCTCCCTAAAACGGAATTTGTGAAACGGCAAATTATTTTAGTAAAAATATAAAAATTCATTGCTATAATATGACTTTACTGCACCATAATATTTGCTATATATATTTTATATTTATTAACAATATTAGAATGAAAACTTCTCAGCCAAAATTGCCCAAAACGTTATTAATAGCGGTAACTGAAAGACAAGTCGCAGAAATTTTTATTTTAGGTGTCGAATTTACACCATGCAAGTTACATAAAAGAGATGAAAAGAATAATGCAACAAAAACTAAAATAACACCAGAAAGATATATTAAACTCCAGTGTAGGAAAACACTTATATCAAACAGGACACCATATAAACCATAAAAAAATCGAACTATTACATTAACAAAACAAAGGATTAAAACTAATTCTATTAGAGGCTTTTGAAGTACACAAACCTATTTTTTCTTATTCAAATATCTAATACAATTTTTGTTTTTAAACAATTTTCCAATTTAACCCTTACTACCTGCTTATAATCCCATCCTTTTACATTTCATATGTCCATATGTCACCCATATTCACGATTACTATACAATGTAGTTAGTTAATTTAAATATAGTAGAAGTATAATTTTTACTAAACTTATTTTTACTTTTGTCTTAAACTTGATTATCTATTCTAGTTTTTTAATTGACTATTACATTCAAGTAAGTATTTTTAATCTTTAAACTTTGATTTTATTTTATTAAATTAAATTACACTGAACTGAAATATATCGTAAAGAAACGATCAGTCACCATTATTTAATATGACTTACTTTATCTTATATTTTATTTAACTATTGCAATATTTGATGTTTCTGTAAGTAAATTTTATAATATTAACTATTTAAAAAATATTTTTTTTTTACAAACTTTGCTTACTTATGCTAGAAGTTTTAAAGCTAACTTATTAAAGCTTATTCTTTATTTAATTACATTTATTTTCAATTTCATGGAAGCCTAGTAATATAACCAAAGCTGGTTGTGAAAGAATAATTTCAATGTGGTAAATAAATTACAATTTTGCATTGAACTAATTAAGAAGTACTTATATAACATTGCACTTATCATGAATTTACAAAGTTTTGAAAAAAATGCAATAACTTTATATTCTCATTTTAAACGGATGGATATAACGAAAGTAATGAAATTAAAATTCTCATTCATAACATACTGCTGTGTACTGATTGAATTAAATGAAAATGCGAAGTAAATTTTAAAATGAAAAATAAAAATAAAAAAAAAATTAGCTAGCTCAACGGATAAAATTTTAAACAACGCAAAAGAACTATTAACCCCAGAGTTACCCTCGCGAATTAAAACTTGAGTCTAACCACGAAAGGTAAATTGTGAGTGAATGAAATCAGACTTTCTTAATTGCCCGAAAAATTGAAAAGGTTTTCAATAAAATAAAAGAACAGAATTTTCAACCCAGTGACGCTAATTAACAATCAATTTATTTCAACAACCGGTTAAATTACAGATTGTGCAGAAAAAACAACCCTGAACTGAAAGTTCTGGCCTAAAATAAAAACTGCACTTGACTCTAAATTAAACTAGGACAATGCTATTTCCTATGCAAAGCAAAAGATTTGTTTGTGCAGGAAGATTATCCAAAATACACAACCTTTGAATTTCTATCTACGTGGGTTCAAATTAAAATCAACTGAGCATGGACAATTGCAAGAAATTTACAAAATTGAAAAACAAAAAGCAAGAACAATGCTTCTACTCACCCAAACGAGGTGATTGATAAATTAAAATGAAACAGCAAAATTGAATAACAGAAAATTAAAATATAAAGAGAGAAAAAAAACTAAAAATATATCTTCCTAAACAAAAAATAACAAATTGATCTTATATCTCTAAAGTGCACACTTTAATATACCAACAATTATTATACTAAAAATTCCTTGATCGACTAAATAATTACAGAAATGATAATTTTTACTAAATCAAATGGCAACAAAGAAATACAAAATACATCTACTCACGTCAATAGTCGAACAAGGAAGTCCTTAACAAAACTCTACAATTGTTTTTCTTACAATAATCCCTCTCTCAAAATCGTACAACGCAGACGTATAACATAACGACAATATTCAATAGAATCCACATTAAATCAACACAAGCAAACAATAGACATTTGAATGTCTGGATTAATTTAAAAATCTTAACACTACAAAATTTAAAATGATGCAATAAAAGAGTTTGCTACATTTATACAAAATTAAATGTGAAAAATTCTCGGTAAATTGAACAACAGTTGTTTAAGCAAAGAAAAACAACCAAAAATATGCAAACTGAAATACACTCAGCGAAATGGGATGTCTAACCACAGCAATACGTAGATAGAATATTGCAACGAATCCATAATTTATTATTATATTTCATAAAGAAAGACGTTAGTAATAAACCCTTTTCAAAAATTATTCCCGCTAACAAAGAGTAAAAATTTTAACTGGATAAAATTCAATACAACTGGACCGAATTTTTTCCCACAAAATTTCTGAGTGGCTTTTTGGTTAAAGTTTACCACATTTTAGTGTAGTCTTGTATTTTTTGTTCCAATTGGAAGCGATAGGAAAACACCTTTTCAAGAAGACACCCATTACCTTAGTTTCGAGTTTTAAATGAATAAACTTAACTTAAATCTAATGGAAGATAGGGAATTGCAGAGTATGATATTACGGTTAAAACTTACTTCAGTAAACCGAAAATTGACTCCGTTGTAATGAAACAAAAACTAAACTTTGAAATTATAGGAAACCTTTAATTACTTTTTGGAAAGTTTGATTAGCGATGTTCACCAATGGGAGAAGCATTTTATTTGGTGTATTCAAATTCGTCTCGCTTTTCTTGTCACTGTTAAAGTAAAATTTAATTTGTTACTGTGTTATAGGTAATAGAGAGAAAAAAAACTCGTTCTTATCATTCACAAAGTATTCAATATCTGATGACTAGTTTCGGCCTTAATGGCCATCTTTGGATCAACATCAAAATAGGAAAATAGTCATTAATCATTAAATACTTTGTGAACTATAAGAACGAGCTTTTCACTCTATATCACTACTTTTAACGTTCATTGAATAATAATACAATTATTACTATTTATTGTTGAGGTTTTTACATAATCCTCATACCCTTATATATCTACTTACGTGTATATTCTCATTTTTTTGTCTGCCTTTGTTAGCTTGCTTTATTTTGTATTTTGTTAATATTATTATCCCGTTCGTATATTATTCGTTTTGCCTTACTTACCTGATTCTGGCTGTTCATCTTTATTAAATGTCCATACTATCATAGCAGATTTCTTTGAATTTCCTTTGATACTAGTTCCGACAGTTTTTCTCAGGTACGTTTGTTGTTTATTTCGTCTCGTTGCTCCTAATATTTTCCTCAGAAATTTTACTTCTACTGTTTACATTTTTTAGTTTGTTTGTCAACATCTAACTTTTCTGTCTATGTGCGAATATCCCATACAAATATTGATTGTAAGTTACATATAGTACCACTCATAAAGTCCGCAATTTATGGGACTTTTTTTTAAAGAAAAAAATATTATTTATTATTATTCATTATAGGTAAATTTTGACTTCGCAATCTGTTGGTGTTTCAAAATTTAAATTACATTATATAAATTTTATAATAAAAGACAGACAATGCTAGAAAATTTTAAATAAAGAACATCTCTTTGGAGTAAGTGGTAAATATTTGGGTTTAAAACAAATATTTGCAGGGCACTTTGGCAAATATAAATTATATTTTAATCAAATTAAGTACCCACTAAAAAATAATTGTATGGAAAAAGTTTTAAACCATAAAACCGAACGTTTAATATAAATAGACGAAATGTTATTTGAAGAAATAATTGTATTAATACAATATAAATATAACATGTATATCTACAATCCCAATAAATTGATATAATTATTATGATTTAATTGAATTTATACGTCCAATGATGTGATACATCTAATTTATATGTAAAATCAATTTTGCAATAACAGAAATTACCCAGGTTTTGCTATAACAGTGTGTAAAAATAGAAACCCGAATAGATACACACAACGTTAAGCATGCCAATAGCTGTTCTAGCCATTATCTATTTTACTATTGTTTGTTCAAGAAATGTAGGGAGTTAATCACATTTTATGCTGCGAAATGGTATGTGTATATTACATATGTTGCTGTTACTTCAGTCGAATAGCATTGGACTTCACGGAAACTATGAATAGAAAAACGATTTACGTTAGTGAAATATTCATGTGTACCCACAAGAAGAAATTAAATCGATTAGTGCAGCGAGCGAGATCAATTCTTTCAGCCATTCTAATGAAATGCAGTTGGGCAAACAGTACAACACATTAATCATTTTGCGTGTATGGCTATACATCTATCCATTCAAACATTCCCGCAGAAATAATGTGATTTGATTTACTCCATCATCCATCTATTTTAAAAGCTCTACCTCAAAAGAATGAGAGAAATATTTTTTTCTGGTTCTACTTTCTAATTTCGTTAACTACTATAAATATTTGTTTGTTCGTTGCTGAGCGAAGCTACGGTATAGGGAGATACAGTAGAGACTGTAACCACCTAGACTTGCCAGTATTTGCCATTTGTGACCGGGAATTTAGAACTTGAGTACAGATTATAAAACTACATATTTCATTTCGTCTACTATTTAGTTGGTATGACATATTTTTATAATAATTTGTTATTTTATTAGTTAAGTAAGTGTAAGAAGTGCAAAATATGAACAATAGTTTCCGTAATTGTGTAGTTATTGCATGGTTCCACTACTATGCTTTTCCTTAGATATACAAATGTTTGCAAATAGAATTTCTTTCATATACAAGCTTCTCTAAAACATTAATAAGCCCCGCTCGATAATCTAGAGAAAGATCTGTACTCATATAATCCACAAAAATCTACAAATTTACAGGATTTACAATATTTATTTCGAAGATCGCGTGAAGGCTTAGTCTGCAGTAAATTTGATTATCTAACTATAATGATGAAAATATAAGAACATAATAAGAATCCTAAAGCAGATTCATTTCTGCTGCTAATATCCTTACATGATTGTTTCGCGCTTAATTATTTTGAAAAACCCAAATTCATGAGTTTTTGTTTTAAAAACCTGTATATAAAAAATAAGCGAAGCTGTGGGTTGTGGAACACACTTTCAGACTTCTAG
>RXPK01003862.1:0-64197 GCA_004143645.1 Protaetia brevitarsis
TCATCTGGAAAACTTGCTCGAAACATTGACAAAGGCTGATCGGAGTAAACATAACAACAACTGAATATTGCGAAAACCGGGGCGCCTGTCCACAGCAGTATGTTTTCAATTAATTCTTCGAAATAAGCCTCAAAAATATATATCTTTTTTTTGTTACGTAAATTAAAAAGTTATTGTATAAAATTAGTGATGTCAAGCGACTTTTAGGATGTAAGTTGGTATAATTTAACTCATTGCCGTGTCAATTTTTATTTTTCAATTAAAGAAAGTAGCTTTTCCGATTTTTTTTATCCATTGATCTTTGGGATAACTGTAGTCCGAGATCTTATTTGTTCTGATCATTTTGAAATACTGCAGGTACTGAAATATTCAAAGAGATATAGAATGAATGAGAATACGTATATTTTCAATTAATACTTCGAAATGTCTCAAAAATATAATTTTTTTTTGTTACGTAAATTAAGAAGTTGTTGTACAAAATTAGTGGTGTCAAGCGACTTTTAGAATGTAAGTTGGTAGTTGAATTGGTATAGTTTAACTCATTACCGCCCAAATTAATATTTTTTAAGTAAAGAAAGTAGCTTTTCTGGTTCTTTTCAACCGTTGGTCTTTGGGATACTGCATTTACTGAAATATCCAAACAGCTATAGAATAAAGAAGAAGTTTTCAGTTAATATTTCGAAATAAAATACCTCAAAAATATAATTTTTTTTTTGTTACGTAAATTAAGAAGTTGTACAAAATTAGTGGTGTCAAGCGACTTTTAGAATGTAAGTTGGTAGTTGAATTGGTATAGTTTAACTCATTACCGCCCAAATTAATATTTTTTAAGTAAAGAAAGTAGCTTTTCTGGTTCTTTTCAACCGTTGGTCTTTGGATACTGCATTTACTGAAATATCCAAACAGCTATAGAATAAAGAAGAAGTTTTCAGTTAATATTTCGAAATAAAATACCTCAAAAACATAATTTTATTATTACCTAAATTACAAGGTAAATCATTACCCCTCAAATATTTTTTTTTTTAATATTTCATTAAAAATTCATATACATGCTGCGGTTCAAGGTTAAAAAATAATAATTTACCAGAACTATAGATAGATCACTGGGCGTTAATGGTTATGATAGAATTAATGTATTTCTAATAGTTAGTAACATTTATGAAGTTGGTATTTAATATATCCTCATAAGACAAAAAGCGCCTTTTCTGTATTTGCAAAAAATTTAAAAATTAGCAACAATATAATTGAATAAGTGAAGTTATTTGTTGTTTAATGATTTATGTTAGTAAAGAGAACCCATTTGCCTTTAATATAAAATATACCCTGAGATCACAAATTTGTTAATGGATATAATTACTATAGCACCACTTTAATAAATAAAAACTATTTTGCTTGACACCTGAAGGTTAATATTGACGCAGGATTAAATAGACTTTAGCAGAAGAGAGTTCTCACCTGATATTCTGTTTCGCCCCAATACATAAAAATTTGTGTCCTTAAACACAATTTGCAATGTAGGTTTCGAATTGATGTACACCACTGTATCCACCAGCCCAGTATCTATAATGCTCTTTTTCATTTATTTCCTAAACTAAATCTCCAATCAAAACCGTAAGTTTCTTGAAAAATATGTTAATGGCTTAGAATAAGTGGTAGAAATATCTTTTCATGCACAGCAATAATTATTTTGTTTAATATATTCGAAAGAATAAGTACTGTACAGCATTTGCATCTCAGAACCCCAGTAATAACCATTCCTTGAAAAGCATCGTTGCTCATTTGACCCCATTTCCGAGAGCATGTAACTTCGGTCATCACATCTCTCATTAAAGAGTGTAACGTTTCATCGCATGATCACCTTCAGCCAACCGACCATCAATTTATTGCATCAAAGGGTGGAAGTTTTTGTTCGTAAGAATTTCTAAGACCGTTCCATTTGGTTGCGCAGATAACAGCACTATCCTAACTGAGGATACGGACAGCTTCATCATTGGCCAGAGGGTGTGGGTGGGAGGTACCAAACCCGGTTCGATAGCCTATATTGGTGAGACCCAATTCGCCCCTGGGGACTGGGCTTGAATCGTGCTGGACCAGCCTATTGGTAAGCGCAAGATTAGGCTGTTTTGGGAGATGAATAATAAGATTTCAGAATTGAGTTTTAACCGATCGAAAAAACGTGGCAAAAAATATTTTCTTCTGCATAGTGAACAAGTAGTTTTTGCTCGGTATGAGGATAAATTTGGTGCTGGATATTCGCATAGTGTATATTGACTGAAAAGTTGCATTTTTACACAGAGAATGAAGATTTGTTAAAGCAACAATATATTTTATCACCCTCAATACACCTGATAAACGTTTGACTTTCACAACATCTTAATCACATCTTCTCCATACTGAGGATATGGACTTTTTTTGAAACAATTCATTTGTAATTTAATCAAAAATAATCACGGCATTTTATTAAATCAATGAAGTTCGTTTATTTAAAGCAAAATACTTCTAGCCATTCTCTCGAACAAATGCCTTGTTAAAAAACAAAAAAAGATTCGTTAAATTAAATGATTTAGTTAATTTGAATAAAGTTTTAGTTATAATATGCTATACATGGCTATATGATTTATATCATTGAAGTATAGGATCATCATATAGTAAGGGTATACTTTAAAGTCTTATATAATTTTAGGAAAAAACCAAGCCAGCAGCAAAAGGTAAATAGGGTCGTTCACAAGAATATATTGGTTTGGTTCGTGAAAGTGTTGCTCAAGTTGACGTTCACAACAACTTTGACTCAGTGAATCAACAACGCATTTTACGAAAGGATTTAGCTTTAAAACTGATGTTTAAAGCTAAATCAACATCAGTTCTCGTTGAATGTTTGGGTTGGAATTGTGGGTGACTATCTAATTGGACCGGTATTTCTACCAGGAAGACTTACTGGCGTGGTATACCGCCACTTTTTGGAAGCAATGCTGCCTGAGTTTCTGGAGGATGTACCATACGCCACAAGAATTGCAATGTGGTTTATGCACGCTGGTGCACCGTCACATTTCAGTTTGGTTGCTCGTAATTTTTTAACAGCAACATACGGGGATCGCTGGATTGGTCGAGGTGAGTCACACGCATAGCCTGCTCGATCCCCAGACTTAAACCCCCTAGATTATTTCTTCTGGGGATCTGTGAAGTCAATAGTTTACGCTATTCCAGTGGAGAATTTGGACGATTTGCGAAATGGGATAATTGCTGGGTGTAACTCAATTAGAAACGAGCCTGGTGTGTTTGAAAGAGTTCGACAGTCAATGACGAGAAGATTGAATGCTTGTATCCAAGCTGGAGGAAGCCATTTCGAACATGTATTGTAGATTGAGTAACTTTACATGTACTTTTTGATGATAAAATGTTATTACTGTCGCAAATCTTGTTCGCGCTGTATCTTCGAAACAAAGGGGTTTTTCAAAAATCATCATAGGACAAAGTATTCTTAGAATAGGCCAAGGAATAACCCCTTGAATTTTTGCCGCATGTTTACCTAACACCCTGTATAAGGTTCAACAGGAACTAAAGTCATATTGGACCATGCAACATGTCAGACATTCGTCAAAATTGAATTAATGAACATTCAGAAAATTTTCAAACACACAATTATCTTTTCTGATGAAGCACATTTTGAAATCGATGGTTTTATTAAGATACAAAATGCTCGTATTTGGGGTGAGGAAAATCCACTAGTGATTCATGAAAGTCCTTTACATCTTGAACGAGTCACTGTTTGGTGTGCATTATGGTCAGGTGATGTAATTGTACCATATTTCTTTCAAAATGCTGCTGGCGATGTTGTAACAGTGAATGGTCTTCGATATCGTGAGATGTTAACTGAATTTTTGTGGCCTAAACTGAAAGATATCGATCTAGAAAATATATAAACGATCTTAATAAAACAATTGAGCTTTATAAAGACAAAAAATTCCTGGAAGAATTACTTCAAGAAATGATGATATTAATTGCCCACACATATCATGCAATCTAAAACCATTGGATTATTTTTTTTTGGGGTTATGTAAAAAGTCAGGTCTATAGGAACAAACCACAATCGCTTGCTGAACTAAACGATGAAATTATTAGTGTCATTGATGAAATGGAGTCTCACTTACGTTAAAATGTCATTGAAAATTTTAACAAAAGAGTGAACATCTGTGAAGCAGCAAAAGGTGGTCACTTGTCAGATATTATTTTTCCTGTATAAATGTCACAACTGATACTTCAGTTACCACTAAAAGTTTTTGAAAATTAATGCAAATTATGGTTTTTTCTAAGGCGTTCAAGTTGCTGCACCCTTATAAAAAAGCCACCTGCTTGGGTCAATGAATATTCGATTGAGTTAACAATTTTTTTTTCTCTGTGTGGAATCGCATAAAATAAAAGAAAAATGAAGTCACAGCTTTTATATTCGTAGTTTATTTCTAGTAGAAACTACACCGTTCATAAACACACTTGCAAAATCTTTATTTCTGTAAAGGTAACTTTTCACATAAAAAATTAATCTACGTGCCAAAAAAATGGCAACACCTTGAACGAGCTGAGCCAGAGAGCTGAAATTTTGGCAAGCTTCAAGTAATAAATCATAACTACTAGGTTTCAGTAATAAATCATAACAATTGGAAAAACAAACACCAATAATCAGCAAAAAGGCTCTACTCTAATAAGCCATTGAAAAGTGCCCTTAAAACTATCGGGCTGAAATTATAGCAAATGAGTACTGCTGTCACACACACTGTAAATACCAAAAATTAGCTTAATCGATGCCACCCCATTCGAGGTATTAGCATAAGGGTGAAAAAATTCAATATTTTTTTTCTCAGGAATTACTTATGCTATAACGTACAAAAAAATCATATAAGTAAACACTGATTATGGGCATTCTATAAAATAATCAAAGAGTGATTCTTTTCCCTCAGTTCAAAGTTACCATTATTTTCCCCTTTTGAAGGGTGGATTCTTTGAGTTTGGTTTAAGGTGCCAACATGGCTTTAATTTCAGCCCGATAGCTTTAGGGGCACTTTTCAATAGCTTATCAATAAAATACCACATGCCCACGATTGTTTATGCGCTGTCTAACTCTGGGAGGTATGCTCTGAATGGGATGATCAATAGCATCTTTTGAGATCTCATCCCAGGCTCGCTGTTGATGGCGACGAAGTTCCTCCGAGGTGTTTGCTACTTTTGGCAAACGCTTTATGCAGCGAGCCATCATATCTCACACATGCTCAATCTGGCTCTACTTGCTCTTCGTATATGAAGTTCTGACGGATGATTATCAGCAACTTTTTACATGCAGCCAGTTGTTTTGTTAAAATTTCAACTTTGTGAGGTGTTTTAATTTGTTTTGGCACGTAGTCTATAATAGCAGTAGATTCACATAGCGTAGTGCATTTTTTCCTCATTCATAGCTAGTATTGCACTTTTTTTTTCGTACCTCTTTATCTTCCAAAAACCTATCCGTACTATATAAGACCACCAAACGAGAGTCCACCAAGACAAGCAATTTTAGGTAAAAATGATGGTTCCGTCGGCGGCATACGATATTTCCAGTGCGAACCAAAGAAAGGTGTTTTCTCTAGACTTACGAGATTGACCAGGTACCCATTGGGGGATCCAGACGGCAGTGTTGCCGATATTATCACGTCAACTCCGGTAAATGGACGAAACTCAGCGTCACCCAGCGGTAGTTTAAGTCCACTAAAATCGCCACCATCTTTAAGTGAGTCGAAAAATCTCCCTGCGCATTTTTCCTGCGATTTCCCAATTAACTTTTTTAGCTACTTCCAATACTAGTTTGGCATCGATGCACGTCGATTTCAAACTCGGCGACAGGGTGATAATAAAATCGAGTCAAGGGTCCAAGATAGGTACCCTGCGGTTCATGGGAAGTACCGACTTTGCCGCGGGCGAATGGTGCGGAGTAGAACTAGACGAGCCCAGAGGGAAAAATGACGGTTCGGTGGGGGAAAGAGGTTTAAAGCATTCCGGGTGAATAAAATATGTTCGGTTGTAAATGAAATTGTTTTTAGATACTTCGATTGTCGTCCCAATTTTGGTTTGTTCGCTCCTGTGGCTAAAGTGAGCCGATCTCCATCCAATAGGAAGCCAGGAAGTTGCGTCGTCCATTCGGGCCCTGGGTTGCCACCTTCCGGATTCAGGCGAGCCAACTCTAAAGAATCTTTAGCGTCTAACACTTCCATAACGAGCGCCGCTTCTGGTGTTAGAAGGGTAAGGTTGGGTGTAACCTCGTTAACTACACCGCAGGTAGGTTGTGTATTGTATTGGAAGAGTTTTGAGCTTAAAAAAAAATAAATTTTGAGACAAGTGTTTGGAAAATCCAATACCAACCAACCGGACAGAATTGGCTATATGTATATACTAATTGGCTTTTTTTTTATTTACCTTTTTTTTATTTTTGACGTTATTACACGACAATTTTTGCGAAAGTTTATGAATTTGGTGGAAAATTACGAGAGATTAGTAAGAGCAGCAAAATTACTCTCAGAAAATTATCAGATTTAAATGAAGAAACTAAATATTTAAATGGGAAATATTCTTGAAATAACTTGAAGATGCTGCTCCCAATCGTTCCTCAACTTAACCTTTAACGCATGAACCTCTTTTTTGTCACGAACCTCACTTTGTTGTGTGTGTAACCAAAGCTCCTCCAATCTAAAAACAGCATTGCCTTTGATATTAAATGATCCAACAATTTCAATGTAAAGCTTTATTAAAAAATATCCATGTTGCTCTACTTAGTGAAGTGTTAAATAATAACAGAATGTCCTTCTTCGCTTTATGTTATTATAAATATCTAGACTACATGTGTCGGCATTTGAAGCTATCTTCAAGGTCTAAATATCAAAGGAGGGACAAAATAATTATTTGTCGTAAATTTTGAAAAAAAAAATAATAAATCTTGGAATTAATTAATGTTATAAATAATAATATTAGAAGAGGAATACGAAACCCCACTAGCAATAAGTGTTGAAGAGTGTGCAGTCTGCATATCTATGATAGATATCTATTACATTAATAACCTAAAAAAAATATTTACATTTTAATCATCTTACAGTAACCATAATTCAAATGTTAACCTTTACAAGAAAAGTTTATTATAAAACTCAAAAATAGTATTCAGATTATTATATATTATATAACTTTCATTCAATAATAAATTTTAAGACAATATTGAATACTTAGAGAAATGCTGAATTTGTCGTAATATTATTTGGAAGTGCTTTATAGTTTGTATCCCAAATGTATTTTGTTTTGTAATACAATCGTGTGTCATTAGAACTGGCGATAATGTTTATATAATCAGGAAAACTGTGGATGTATATTACGAACAAAGTTGGGCATACACCTGAACCTTGCGGCATACCCACATTTACCTTTAAGAATGTCGATTTTCATTTGTCACAAGTAGTAACTTACCCTTACACCATATCCACTAAAGTTCTCTAATAAAAGTTAGGTGAATAAGGTTGAGGTCTGACTACAGCACTACATTTTCTTGTCTGTAAATGGTTGGAATTTCTTGTTACTAATAATTGATACAAACTAGAAAATAGCAACTGAGTATGATTAAACCCCATGTCACAAAAACACATGATGAGTCACTTTATAACACTAAGAGTTGGGTAGGGGTAAGAGAACCAAAATTTAACTGTTTTAAATTAAAAAAAGAAAAATTGAAAATATCTAGTGAGCCTAAAAATGCTAATAATACTCAAATCACGACATAATGGGTGATAACACATTTTTTTAACAGAAAATTTGTGTTTCAATGACAATCTTGCAAATAAAAGAGCTGAAACACCATTCTTAGGCTCTACACACTTTTGCGGAATAAGTATCAGTACAATACTGAAAAATTAAAGTGAGAAGTAGAGCAGAAGGAAGTGGGGGGAGTCCAAGTATTGGAAGAACATCCAGCGAATGGCGCAAGCTAAAACTCTTCTGAGAACCTATAACCAGAACAAATTTAGAGAATCAACATGAGTAAGATCAATATTCGTATTACCAGGGATCCTTTTCGGTATTTGTGAACTGGAAGCACATCTCAGATTAGGAAAGGAATTGAATGTAGATTTTGTGGGAAAAGTATAAATTACGCACGTATCTCCTCTCAAATATATCCTGTCACTTTTTAAAGGAATATGATTGGAGGGCCAGCTGTAAAACACCAAGAATAGGGGACACAATAGATCTTTTAGATCGCAGTGAACTATCATCCTTATTTACATACATACATTGTGCCTTTTTAGATATAAGAATATCACTTTTTAACGTCTACCATATTGCATATGGTTTTATTGAACCACCTGCCGCCGGCCGTGATGATAATTACCTATTTACAGCATATGAATTCAGGGCCGTATTGACTATTGAGAGGAGGTACTATAAAACAATTACAAACGTTAAAAGCAATATGCAAGGATTGCAAGCTTCTTATAGTGAGAAATTAACAAATGACTGTATTTTTGCTATTAACTGTAATAATTAGGAGGATCACATCCTCTCGTTTACCGGACGAATGCTTTACCGATTAAGCTAAGAGGAGATGTAAACAACAATGGCAACGTGACATTTGGCTTACTGGATATACTCTGATTCTTTAAATATTATATATTTTTAAAGTAAATACTTCAAAATATGTCTTCAAGTTGTCAACTTCACTTTACCAAATAAAATTTGATGTCACCTCTCCCAATTAAAACTACTTTTACCATTTCCTAAAGTTCCAACCAAACGACACCTAAAATCTTCCTTGATGCTCTGCCACTTGGAACAATTCCTTCTTCGAAAATGCTTTTGTAATGAAATTAGTTTTAAGTTTAAGAATTATATTGTTCAATATTTGTATTCACCAAATTCATAGACAAAACGTATTTATTATATACAGGGTGAAGCGGAGTTTAAAATAAAATTTGAGTAATTTTGCTCTATCGCCTTGCATATATATTTTTTTTATTAACAAAATTTAACATCACCAAAAAGTAAGTAGGGCACCTTATAAGTATATTTGCATGCACAATTAGTCGAGCATTTGTTGGTTCGTGTTGTCTTTACAAAAATATTAATAATATTAATATTGTCTGTAATGCGGAGTGATAGACAATATAAATACGCACATACTTTAATGCAACAATAAAATTGTTTTATGAACAAATAGCTGCAACTTCAACAAACCCACTTATATTGTCTACCACTTCTAACTAATAAAGATTACTGTTTTCAATTTGTTTCTGAGTTGTGTTTTTTTTAACTAACTGGTTTTCTTGTGTTTCTTTTTATTTTATCTTACAACCACTGCATCAATGGAATTTACAAAACAAAAAAAAAACAGAGAGCGAGTCCAAAAACACCAGCAGCTCCGTTGCCAACCAGGACAGCTTTACAGGTAACTTATTAAATGGATCCACCACAACACCTCCATGTTGACACGTGGCTTTCTGCTGACCTACACGAAGCATTTGGCTTTTCAAAATGAGCAAATACAAAAAAAAAATGTAGTAGTTGCACCATTCCAGCAAACACCATTCCAGAAAATATATTTCGTTAATAAATAATTATTTTTGCATTATTGTGTAGTTCTGTAGGCTTGTTTTTAGAAGTACATTTTACTTTTTTTTCTTGTTATTAAAATACACTTTATTTTATCTTTTTCTTTTATCGAGATGAGATGATTGTTAAATGTTTTTTTTTTGTTAATTTTCTTTTGTTTATAAGAAAGAAATTAATTTATTTTGAGCCTAATATTGTAGTTCAGATTATAATATATTTAATATATATTTTTTTATATTATTATTATTAATCGATGTTATTTTGTTTTCTGTTAAGAATAAAACATACTTACAATAATTTTTTCTCATTTTATTTTCTTTATGTATTTGTCTACTTGATTGTTTTTTTTTTTATTCTTGCGCAGTCGAAATGATATGCAATACCTATTATAATAATTATTTCGTAGGTTTGTACAACCTATTCCTAATCAAAACATAGTTTGGATACGTAAAATATAAAAACAATTCTGATTCTATTTTGACAAACTTTAGTATTGGTAATTTTTCTTAGTATGAAAGTATCCAATATTGACAATAAGGTAGGTTCTGTCAAATTGATTACACAAGGCATTAAAGCTACAAGCAATTTAATTAAAGGTATTAAAAAGCGGTTATTTATTTTTGTGGGTTTCTTTTCCAGAGACATTCCGACTGGTTAACAGTTTTTCTGTTAGCTAAAAGCTAAACAGACTGAAATAAAATGCCACGTAACCGCAAAAATTAATTAGAATTCAAATTACCTGTCCAAAAAATCATTACGAAATAGTTAATTTTAAAATATTAAAAAGTAACACCACTGTAACCATATTGCAAATTAAATTATTTGTTTTTTTTTTTAAACCTAAAATAAAATTAAAAAAAAACATCTGGAATTAAATAAATTGTTCAGATTCAAAATAAAAGTGAAAGTGTTTTGATAAGTTTATGACACTTAAACCTTAATAATTTGAATTTTGTGGTAATCTAAGCTAATTTTGATGTTTCAAATTCTTAAGAAGTATTTTAGTTATGTAAGCGAAATTTACAAAAAAAAATTACAAAAATAGACTTTGCAGACTAAAATGACAGACTAAATGAATTATTTGACATTTCCAAATATCACAGGCAACTAGACACATTAGAACTTTTATTTGAAAAACATCAAATGATGCAAAAAAACGATTATTTAACGTTTTCTGTAAAAACCCGAAGTTTTAATTCTTAAGCTAGATATTAAAATTCTTATTTGATTAGTTTGAATTTTTGTACACCCTGTATAGGACTTTATTATAATTAGATTATACATGGTGTAGTAAAGTATTTAAGTATTTAAAACATGAAAATTAGATTAAATTTTCACAAAATTCAAATTACTTAAAATACCTGAAGGTTTAAGTATTATAACTGACATTCACTTCGATAGGAAAATCCAAAATTGAAATAATATACAGAGTGTTCCATTAAAAAAGCAATTTTATTACCTTTCGAAACTTTCGCAACATCTTGTGTATTTGGAAAATAATTTTGAAAAGTAACTATAACAGACCTCCTTATATTCCCAAAAATAAAACTTTCTGAACAACACGTATTTTGGCAAAAACATTCGGTGCTGCCATGAATAATTCTGTGTAAAACATTAAAAAAAAGTATTAAGAAACTAATTCTATACACTTCAAAACTCATTTCCTGAAACTTTAATACGCTGGACGCATGTTTCAATAGCGAAACTATCATCAGTAGTAGTAACACTGAAATGAAATTAATTCTATATATAAAAGATTAAAATTTGCTCTTAAAATACAGAAAGAGAATCGATAACACTTCCATGATGTCTTGATCATTAACAATGATGATAGAGGTAACATTTTGATTTGAACGTTAGGAAACAAGAAGGTTATCAAACACCAGTGAGTAAAGAGGCTTCACGATTATGACAGCCAAGACCATAACGGATACAAGAAAAAAATAACATTGGTTCTGGATGGAATCCACCTTCTCGTTAAGACATCATAAGAAGAAGGTGAAATTGTAACGTTACATACAGTTTTCAAAGTTTTTCCTTAAAATAGAGCTCGTTTTTCGAGATATTTGTTATTTCCGGTATCTTGAAATCTGGCATCACATTAAAACCTTCTAAGGATTTTCAAAATTGTTTTACCTCTACATTTTTCTGATAAAAAAGGCGTTAGGTCAGTGCCTATTCTGTTGGATGCTACAAAATTGCGGAGACGTCCTATTTTCTTGTTGTTCTTACACGTACTTGTATTGAAAACTGAGCTGTATTAAACGATTCAGCCATTGAAGATCCAGGGTAGCACTGATAAAATTTGCGTGAGTTATTCTACAGGATTGAAAGTAAGTGTTTCCCAAATTTAAGTAGAATTCAATTTGCAGCAGGCGAGTTACTACGGTTCCAAAATAGCCAATTTCCAAAAAGAATTATGTTCTGTCCTAATATGTGTAGTTATGGGTTTTGCTGTTTTGGCATCACACAGATTATTGGAAATGTATATAGAAAATGGCTAGACTTTCTAATTAAGGGAGAATTAGAGATTATTTAGTCATGCAATAAACAGTGTATCAAATTCTAACACAAAAAAAGAATTTTCCATAATTTTGAAGCAAAGTTGAGACTTTCTCAAAAAAAGCTGCACATGAAGTTGTGAAGCATTTGAGAGAGAGAGAGAAAATCTTTAAAAAAATCACAAAAAATGCGTTTTAAAAATAAAATCTTAAATAAATAAAATATCTTTGAATGATTTTCGTTGAGCTTTATTCGAAAAGTTAAATGTACGATGTACGGTTTTTTCAAAATTTAAACCTATACCCACTCAACCAGAAAAAAGAAAAAGAAAGAAGCCAGCCAAAATTGAAATGTATGACGAATTGTGTTTTATAGATTCATAATGGAAGATTAAAAAGTATGAATATTAATGGCATTATTTAAGCAATACTGTTAAAATTATAAAACATTGGAAAGGAAGACTTGAAAAAGATGTTTACAAATGACAAAAGAAAGACTAGAGGCGTATTCCACATTCTATAAAGTTTATGAAATAAAATATTTTCTCTTGGAATTTTGGGCTTTTTCTTATTAACATATGCATACCGGCTGAGTTTTTTATCTTGAGACAACGAAATATCTGCATCAAATCAAAACAAGATCTTAATAAGATTTGTTATAATGTAGGGGGCTCACTGAATGGTGCCGAACTCGATCCCCTACCTCACCTCCCCAGAGTGGGAGGAAGGACAACTTTGAAATCTTAAATGGGAACCCCCATTTTGTATTGCAAATTTGGATTCTACGCCATCAAGTATGTAGTTTTTGTTTGAAACTTTTTTCGATTCGTAACAGATTGCGCTGTAATCGCAAAAAAACATGATTGTGAACGTCTAGAAAAAATACACAAAAAAGAGAAGCAAGCAAACATGATTTTGTGTTTTTTTTATTTTAACATAAACTAACATTTCAAAAAGCCATGTGTTCGAAACTGTGCCCCTTCACTTCGATACATTTATTTATTCGCAATTGGAATGCTATTCAATTATACAAAACCGTACTTTAATCAGTACTTGACAAGCTGTGAATACTTATATACACATTGTCCGATCCCCATTTAGATTATTAATTATTAATCCAATACAAATTAGTTATTGTTGAATATTTGAACAGTAATGGAGGCTATAACATTACGCAATATAAATTACCGTAACGGCTTTTTGAAATGTCATTTAATGTTAAAATAAAAAAAAACACAAAATCATATTTGCTTAACTGAAGAAAGTGATTTTTTTTAAATTTATTTTTAGTTCAATGATGATGGTAGTTCAAATAGTTATTTGCCTTAATCATCCTGTAGAAATTATGTTTTAACTTATCAAATTGTAGTACTTTAAAGTTTTTTTTAGAAGACAACACAAAACATTAAGATGGTTAATTTAAAATCGATTCACATATCTAAAATCTATATCAACATTTGAAAAACAACAGAGAAGTACTGCTATTTGTTGTAAAATCTTTTTTTGTGCGGATTAAGATTTTTTTTAGTTCCATATTTATTTGTGCAGTTCTTAAAGGAATTGTTGTGAAATGGAATTGTTGTGAAATGTATAGTGGGACCTAAAAATATATACCTTTAATGGTATATTTTGGATAATCCAGATGTATCAGTTCTGTCATTTACAGCATTTTTATCGTTTTTTTTTTTATGTTAATCATTTCCATACACATATTGCGTGATGTTCTCTCTCTTTAGCCAAAATACTGATGATTTTTTTCATAATCAAAGTAATGTTGATAATTTATATCATTTTTTTTAAGTGGTTAAATTAGTAGCAGATTTGTGTCCTTATAAACGATTTACAAGGTAGGATAAGGTAAATGACTACTGGAATCATCATCATTAAGCTATTATTAAATTAAAAAAAAAATACGTCGTTATTTACAGCATTTTTATCGTTTTTTTATGTTAATAATTTCCATACACATCTTACATGATGTTTTCTCTCTTTAGCTAAAATACTGATTTTTTTTCATAATCAAAGTTATGTTGATAATTTATTTCATATTTTTTTAAAGCGGTTAAATTACTAGCAGATTTGTGTCCTTGATCGTTTATAAACGATTTACAAGATAGGATTGCGGTAAATGACTATTTGAAAAATCATCATTAAGCTATTATTAAAAGAAAATCACTTTGTTTAATTTAGATGCTACTGGAGGAAGACAAAAAAAAAATACGTCGAAACGTTTAGAATAAAATAAAAAAATACATGTAACAATACATGTTAATAAAGAAGCCGAAATTCAAAGAAAAAAATCTTTTCTTTGATGAACTCCGTACTCTGGCTACCAATACGTGAAAAACTAATTATCAAGAATTTTTTAAAGTGATGGGTCCAAGATGAACGCAAGGTTTCCTTTTTTCTTTAATAATGTTCCTTATAATCTGAAAAAAAAACAGGTGCCACAAAATTATTCATTAAAAAGGGTGAAACATGTTTCAATCCAGAAAGATTTTCAAAATATATTGGCGAAAAATTACACTTTTTGGGCGCAAATAACTTTAAAAGTAACTTGATGTTCTCTGAAGACAGTTTCCATTTCCAGAACTATGGACACTGGTAAATATCATGCACTTTACTCTCAAGTGTATATATGCATTTATTTTTACATATACTTATCATATTATAAATTATAATTAACAAATAAAATAGGAATTGCATATCATTCTTAAATTTGACAGTTTTAATACGGCTTTCTTCTTTTTTAATAACAATGAGAAAAGATTAACTTTAAAACTAGAGATAATATTCCTTTTTTTTATAAACATTTACAACAGCATTTGGATTACAATCAATTCTTAATAATTTTTAACAATATGCAACACGAAGCATATAATCAGCAATCATCTCATTTCAACATACATCAACTCGGTAAAATGAAAAACGAACGAAATTCTCACTACATTATAACATTGTATAGATTAGGTATTTCGGAATTTAAAAAAAAATGCATTTTTTATTTTTTAATCAACAGGAAGTTTTGAAGGAAAAGCAACAACATATAGAGCAACTACTTAGAGAAAGAGATTTAGAACGTGCTGAAATAGCCAAAGCTGCTAGTCAAGCTGACGAGGCAGAACAAAGATACGTCGACTTGAAGCAGGAGTTCGACCTTGTAAGTTTGTTTCTCGAAAAAACTTTCAAAGCATGTATTTTTCCTTCTCTAGTATAGGTTAGATGCTGAGAGGAAATTGCTAGATCACGTTAGCCTTTTAACGCAGTTAAAAAACGAAATGAAGGAATTGTTATCACATCTTGAGGACGAGAAAAGAAAGAATGAAGATTTGCAGTTCAGATTTGAAGAAGCGGCAATAACAAAGGCTGATTTGGAGGTAAAACATCTGAATGATTAATTAATAATAAGTTTTATTTATCTTATTATGTTCCAAAACGTTAAATTTGATTTTTACATCACTTTTTACAGCAAAAGAATTCAGCACTTTCTGTAAGTTTTGTGTTATTATGTTGATTTTGATGTTTTCGTCTGCTTATGTTTTAATTATTCAATCGGCCAAAATTAAACCCGAAAACTAAAGCTACAACTTGATGTTCCGCAACTTATTCAAAGCTCTTACATTCTTTTTCTTTTCACAAGTTTATACATCTTGAATTTTCCACATTTCTCAGGTCAGCAATGACACTCATTTAGCCCAGATATCTGAATTGGAAAACCAACTTTCTCAGGAAAGGCAGCGAGTGGAGACTCTAGAAGCTGAATCCAACAAACTTTTCGAAACCGAAGAATCTTTGGTTAGAGTCAAAGAAGAAAATGAAGCTCTGAAATACGAAATAGAAGTGGCAGCTAAAAAGATTCAGCTGTTAGAATCCGAAGATTCTTCCAACAAAGGTACGTGTTTTCCACCATAGAAAATTTGATTTGAACATAAAACTTCTTTAAAGATCTCGCAAGTTCGCACGCCAAAGAACTCGAAGATCTACAAATGGTGCTGAAGCAAAAAGATGAGGTCATTGAGAAGATCAAGACGGACGTCAAATCTATTTCTGAGCAATACGAACAATCCAGAATCAATTTCACTAAAGAGATCGAGGATTATAAAGCGAAAATATTAACTTCGAATAACGAATCTAACGAACTGAAGAACGTAGTTGAATCATTGAAGTCGGAACTAGATCAGGCTAAATTAGAAATCGTCGAAAAATCGGGATTATTATCGAAAATAACTGAAGACGCCAAAGAGGTCGAAGGAAGATTAAATAAAGAAATGGATAAGTTAAAAATGAGTTTGAGCTCTAAAAATTTGGATGTGGAAAATCTCCAAGAAGGTATCAAGAGCAAAGAGGGGGAAATCAAAGAATTAACTTCCCAAATAGCTTCTTTAAAAACCAGCATTGAAAATCAGAGTGGGGATGTCACGAAATTCAAAGACAACGCAAAAGAAATTGAAGAAACTCTCAGGAAGGAATTAGATGAATCCAGATCAACGATTAAAGCGAAAATAAACGAAATAGAGCAAGTTAAAAAGGAGTTAGCAGTTGCTGTCACTGAAAAGGAGACCGGTTTGAAAGAAGCTGAGAAAGCGATTAAAAATCACGTTGAAGACATAGAAAAGTTGAAGCAAACTTTAATAGAGATCAAAGAAGCTAATTCTAAAAATTTGGAGGAGTTACAGGGATCTCGCGACCAACAAATTAAAGATTTAGAAACGAAGAATGCTGACCTAAATAAACTCGTCCAGGATAAAGAAGAAACTTTTGCAAAAGCAAGTTTAGAGTTATCAAAGCTTAAAAACGATTTGGAAAGTCGCAATTTGGAATTCGGCAATATCCAAACAGAGTTAGATCGTACTAAAAATAAATTAGCAGAGGAAACTGCCCTTCTAACCAAAGCTAATGAAGATGTAAATCAGCTGCGATTGAATAGCAACGATCTAGAAAGAAACTGAAATCATCAGAAGAAAAGTCAAACGAAATTCTGCAACAAAAGACCAGATTGGAGGAAGAAGTAAGAAATCTGGTTGGTTCATCCGGTGATTACAGCAATAGGCTTGATGAGATGTCCAGAGAATTGCAGGAAAAAGATAAGAACATGGCCAATATGAAGAATGACCTAACATTGAGATTGCAAGATATGGAAAAGTTGAAAGAAGAAATCGAATTGCATTATAATACTTACGTCAATAAAAGTGAAAAAGATTTAAAAGAACGTGAGGAGACCATCCACAGTTTGACAGCAGCAAAGGATGGAATGAAAAAAGAATTGGATAGAACGATTTTGGAAAATCAAAATAACATAGACGCCTTAAATGTCAAAATTAACGAGATCCAAACAGCGTTGAACGAGAAGGAAGATCTACTGAAGAAATTGGAAGGTGATTCAAAATTGGATCAGGAGAAATCTCAGTCATTCTTGGAGAAGGTGTCGGAGGAATATAAAGTAAATCTCGAGAACCTACAAAAGAAAATTGAAGACTTATCTAAAGAGCATCAAGAAATAAATGAGAAATTATCGAAAAAATCCATCGAACTGATAGAGATGGAATCGAAATATAATGCGGAAGTGGAATTGTCGAAACAAGCCCAACACGAGTTGAAGATGAATCATGAGGAAAAAATAAAGCAGTTAGAACAGCAATTAGTCGAAAAGGATAAAGAAAAATCTTCCTTAAATGAAAGTAGCAAGAATGAGTTTGATCAGAAGATTAGAGAGATGCAAAATCAGAACGATGAAGTCAAGAAAGGCCTGGAAGAAAGGATTACAAATCTGACTAAGCAAATCGATGAATATGAAAGCAAAATTAACAGTGTTACAGTGGAAAAGACCAAAATCGCTGAAGATTTGGACAAGTCCCAGCTCCAAAATCAAACAGCTTTGAGCGAAATGTCCTCGAAAATAATTAACCTGGAAGAGGTATTGAAAAGTAAAGATTTGGCCCTGCAAAAATTACAAGAGGAATCTACAGAAAACGAGAACAAATTGAAGATGGATCTTGCGAAATTCTCCGGAGATTTTGAATCTAATTCAGCGCAATATCAAAATCAAATCGAAGCTTTGCATAAGGAGAAGATTGACATCGAAAAGGCATTAGCGGATAAAGAAAGTGAAATCGAAAAAGCCAAGGTAAAACAGGAAGAGTTGATTCAAAAAGCTAAAGAGGAAAATCAAAATTTAACGGCGAAATTTGAAGAGGATAAAAAGAAATTCTCGGAAGAATTAAGCAAGTTATCAGAAGATATTAAGAATAAAGAAATTGAGATAGAAAATATGAAGCAAGCGCACAAAAATAGTGAATTAACGACTGGTGATAAAGAAAAAGAAATCGAGCAATTAAAAGCGGAATTGCAAATTAACCACAGTTTTGTAGATCGTTTGCAAGGCGAAAAGAAAGAATTAACTCAACAGAAAGAAAGTCTCGCTAATGCGGGTTGGAAAAGGACAAACAATTTGAGGATTGAATAAGAAATTAGGAGAATTGTCCGTGCAACTTGAAAATACGAATCAAGTCTCGCACGATCTTCAAACAGCTACCAATCTTTATGTAACGATCTTGCAACTCCTCCAACTCAATGAGGAACAAAAAATTGGACTTGTAGATAGATTAGAAGGGCAAGTGAAAAAGGAATGTGATACCGAAAGCTATACGAAGCTTTGTAAAGTGGTCGATGGTATTAGAGTTACTGGAGATGATCCCAAAGGTGAGAGAATCAAAGCTTTGGAACAGGAAATTGAAACGTACAAGAAGAAACAATCAGAACTGGAAGCACGACTGAAGAAACAGGTTTCGCAGATTCCCCAACCAGCATCAAAGTATTTTTGTGTCCCCTTCTTGGGAGATTAAACGGAAATGAAATTTCTTGATTTCAGAACCACGATAATCACAAGACTGATAAAGGAAGCAAATTGGATAATGGAAATGCGGTAAGAGATGTTTTTTTTTTTTTTTTGGAATTTTGTTGGCGCACATAGTGATAGAGTAGAAAATACACCTTTTCTGTTTTTGCAACTATATTTTAGCCGATTATAATTAATAACAATCCCCCTTCCGTAACAACCAATGAGCAGCTGATGGAAGAGAAACTACTTGCGGAGAGTCAAGTGGCTTTCTTGAACGCCATCATCGTGGATATGCAGAAGAAGAACGAGGCACAGAAAACCAGGATCGAGATATTGGAGTCCGGATACAGTCCGGCTGCTGTAGAAGAATTAGGATTGTAAGTTTTTCATAGAAATATCAAGGTATGTGCATAAAATGACTTAATATCTGCTTTAGACTTAGGTTATCGGATAGGAATTTACCTCCCCGGATGTACTGTGATATCTGCGAAGAATTCGACTTACACGAAACAGAAGATTGCCCACAGCAAGCCAACGACGATCTGCCGGCTAGGGAAAAGAGTCCAAAAGAAAAACCACAACCGAGGCCTTACTGTGAACTTTGCGAAAGTAAGATTTAGATCCAACTCCCATATGTCTGATCTTTACTAACGTTTTTGAAAATTATAAAATAACTTCCATTGTTTCCACAAATTTTTCTGATTTTTATTAATTGAAAACAAACAAAAAATAACAATTCTATTTCTGTTTTAGTGTTCGGACATGCCACCGAAGATTGCCAAGAGGATCAAACCTTCTAGATTCTAGATTAATTAATTAACACTAGTTTGAAATTATAAATGTAAACACCTGCAGTGTTCACATAACTGTTATGACATACGTATTAATATTTTATAGTCCGAGGTTTTATTAAGCGATAAATTTTTAAGGAGAAATGATATTTTAATGTATTTTATTTTATTATCGCATTAAAAATAAACGTTTGTATATTGTGATGATCTTATTAGGAGAGACAATAACTCATTATGAATAATGTATAAATAGATATTTATTGTAATATGAATCATGAAAGAAGCGCAGAAAGTAAAATTGTTTTAATATTGGCAAAATTTTGTTTTTTATTTCATCATGAGAAAAAACTAAGTATTCATGTTTATAATTACATTTTTATTGCAAATCTTAATACAAACTCATATCCTTAATACTAAAACATGAAAATTATTTACAATTCATCTTAGATTACATTTCATTATGTTAATATCCATACATTTAATCTAAACCCTCTCGTTTCTCTTTAATAGCTTCCTATGAATAAAAAAAGGTTTTACATTCAAATATATAGGATAAAAAAAGCTGATAATTACCTTAAACCTTTCTTCGAACAACGACAATTCCGCTATCAAATCAGTGATAGCATTCATTAGAGCTTCTTGCGGTGAATAATCAGAAGTTGTTTGAATTCTCAACACAAATTTATGTTCGAGTGGATGTGGCAGTTTATATCCGGCAAATAAAACATTAGGATCCTTCAAAAGTTGGCTGCAATTCCAAAATGAAAATGAGAACAAAGCCATCAACAATAAACACCAACATTACTTTCTAATCATATTTCCCAAAGTGTGATCTTCCTTATTGATAGTGAAAATAGCGGCATTTGGCACTTTAGTATCCTGCTCACGTATAATCCTGTAAAAATGAAAATTATAGTAGTATTAAGGTACTTTCACACTGAAGGGATATTATAAAACTTTTGTTTCTGTTGCTTGTTTAAAAAAATTTCCTAAATGCTTTTCATTGTTTCTGTAACAAATTCTAACAGTTTCTTATTGTAGTCGGTTATCATTTTGAATGGTGAACTTATTCAACTAATATAATGAAATATGTACATATAATAAATTTATATAAAATAAATGCACTAATGTTATTCACTTTAGCAAAAAAAAAATAGGAACAAAGGCACAAGCAACTAACAAAATCAATAAAAATTACAGATAATTGGTAGAGTTCTTCAAAAAAAGTTGTTGAAATAAAGAAATCCTGACTTGTGCTTCTTTATGCTACCACAAATCGTGTACAACTGCTGATAATTTTGTTGCTTGACTGGAAATGCAAAGTTTATAGATGATCCTGGAAGTTTCTGATTTATGGCTACTAGAAGAAACTGTTAAAAGTTTCATAAAGTTGCTATGATAGAACTGTATTTTCTATTCACTGTAAGGTTATGTCCCAATCGATGTTTTATATTTGCGTATAACTTACTTCTTTTCTCCATCGTACAATAAGAATGATTCAAAGGTAGGCGGTGCGTTCATTGTTTATGTTTCAATTTGTTTTATATTGCAACAAAAACCAAAATTTAGTCGACAAATAAATTTTTAAAACGAATTTTGACAAGCGCTGTCAGTTGTCAAAAATAACACAATAACACGAAATAAATTGTATTGCAGCGCCATCTTTTTTTAATAGGATCAGTCTTTGGGTGAAAATTTTAATTACTTTTAATGTTGTTTGAATGCTTAAATTACTGAGAATTGTTAATAAATGATAGTTTTTAATTCATATTTTTTTATTAAATGCAATTTATGTTATAAAGAAGAAACAAGTGTATGTAGGTATTTTGTATAGTTAGATGCCGGTTAAACGTTTCAAGTAAATTTTCAATAAAATGTTTTAAATGCACATTGCTTTTCTATAAATTTAATTTTTATTTTTGAAGTTAATATTAGAACAACTTTATTTTTGAATGTTTAGCGTAAGCGCCATCTACATTTGACAGACATAGTTTGAAATAGTCCTATTAAGCAACATTTTAATTTTCATTCAACCAGCTGTTTATTCATTTTTATTTCCAATTCATTTACTAATTTAAAGTTAAATAATTGTGCGAAAGCATTTGATAAATAAGTGAGGTAATTAAATTACGCCATGTATTGACATCTAACACAAGATGGCGCACGCTTTCATCATCGGCTTGCTTGTCAATTGTTATTACCTTATCTCAGTCGCGATCGTCGGACCGGAATTGAAACCTAACAGTTTGCGCGAACTTCTCAGGACGTGGAGATCGGCACGCTGCAAACTCGCACCCAAACGAGATACAGAAACCTAAAAAGATATGGCAGAGGCCAACACCGCGACCGCGCCAACGACCACGACCGTCCCGGCAACGACAACAGGTGCTACAACATCCAGCAACGGCGTCGTGGAGATCGTCAGGGGCCAGGCTTTCGAAGTGTGGCCCCGCTACACCAACTTGGCGTACATAGGCGAAGGCGCCTACGGGATGGTGGTGTAAGTACCGTGTCTCATTTTTCCCGTTTATATGTTTGTTTTGTGAAAAATAAAAGCTTAGAACTGGACGCAACCATAGGAACGGCTATGCAGTTTTCCGTGTTTGTTTTGGAAATACGCCCTCTTATAAAATTCCGTTTGTTTTTGTTTTCGCAGTACGAAAATTTTGTGATGCACATTGTGAATATCCTTACAGTGTATGTGTGTCTTTTTTTTGTGGTAATCGGAATTGCAAAACGGTTTTGTTTGTTTCTGCGGTATATTTGTGAGGTTATGTCATTCGGATCTTAACTTTTGTAGGGATCGATCTGTTCAAACCGCGTGTTTACCCGCAGATAAAATGTTTATTTTACTTCCGGTTATATCAGGCCAGGAAAAAAAAAAAAACTTTCCCAATCGAGCATTCGTGTGCATTTTTAATTTCTTCGATAATTTACACCAAAGGAATTCGTCTATTTTTAAGTTGTAAATAGAACTGGGTATAAATAATGTATCAATTAGCTTCTTGTTGTCACTTTCTAAATATTTGTACCAGCTTTGTATGTAGTAGAAGCGTTGTATTAATTGCAGTCCGATGAGGTTCTTTTCCTGCTGTTAAGAAACCGTTCAAGTGCTCTATCTAAAACTGCAGAGTGTATTGTTTCATGTTTGTATATACGGTTGTGAACATTCAGATTCGTACAGCTTCTTACTTGATGGTTATAAGAAGATAAATGAAATGTTTCTAATCAGTTTGTTATATAAAGGAATAGAGCTCGAAAGGATAACTATTTCCGGAAAAATTATTTATATAACATAATTTACGAAATTTGGTAGCAATAAAAATACGTATTTTATTACTACACTATTGACAAATATTTGCTTATTTTTCTCGTAATACGTGTTGCTTAATGGATTTTTTCCTTGATATTTTGATTTAACTGTGACTAGATTTTTTGAGAGTATATACAGTGCGATCAAAAAAGGTTGTCTGATCTTATTTTACTTCAATGTATAGTTCCTGCCACAAAAATAAATTAATGATCTAGGTAAGCGCATTTACGACGGATTATAGCTATTATCAAGGTATAAGAGTGTCTTATAATGTAAGGCTGGCTGCCTATTTTTTTGTGGGTCCAATTAACGAAATTAGGCAAAAAAATGGGAGAAGAATTATCTTTTTTAAGGGAGTTCGAAATGAATAAAGAAACCTTTTCGAATTTTATTATTTTAAAATAGCACCTGTCGTATTAAAACTAAAACAAAAATTGCCAGGAATGGTTTAAACATTTGTATATATAAAATAAGACAAAGTTCATCTTCGAGTCTACTTCTGGCAGTAACAATCGGCATTGCCAAGGCATTGGGGGAGGCTAGTCAATTAACAACGACGTAAAAACAATCACATGATAGCGATAAACAGCGTAGAAATGGAGTGCAACATATAACAAAACATAACCTTCTGACCTCACTTAATAAGGGAACAACTAGCGCTAATAATCTAATAAATACTTACTTGGTGTAGCGTTTGGGTGTGTTTACTTATTGCTAGTGACATGCACCGACTTGATTTTATAAAAAAAATTGCGATATATGTCAAAGAATTCAACTGAAACAGTAAGTGAGAAATAGATACGCTTTGTTTTTATGTTGTTTTGTGCTATCTTCGAAATGTATACTAAATGGATGTGCATATATGTGGCTGTAATAGTGCACTGTAATGTAATTTCATTTTATGCTATTCTAGTTCCGAATAGCATGCAGTCATTACGTGTGCTCATTTATTGTGTGGAACATATTGGGTATAAGATGTAGGGGTGGTTTAGAAAAAAAAAGAAAAAGCTTAAGAGAAAGTGCAAGTTCTGCTGTGTTCGTTAATTTATATAAGGCAAGAACCAAAATGAGGAATATTCATAATAACCACGGGTGGGCAGATGAAAATCCGCATGAGGTATTTGAAGATCGTTTTCAACATCAGTTCTCATTGAATGTTTGGGTTGGAATTGTGGGTGACTATCTAATTGGATCGGTATTTCTACCAGGAAGACTTACTGGCGCGGTGTACCGCAACTTTTTGGAAGCAACGCTGCCTGAGTTTCTAGAGGATGTACCATACGCGACAAGAATTGCAATGTGGTTTTTGCGCGGTTTATGCAACATACGGAGATTGCGTGGGCCACAGGCATGGCCTGCTCGATGCCCAGACTTAAACCTACTAAATTATTTCTTCTGGGGATCTCTGAAGTCAATAGTTTACGCTACTCCAGTGGAGAATTTGGACGATTTGCGAAATCGGATAATCGCTGAGTGTAACTCAATTAGAAACGAATATGTTTGAAAGAGTTCGACAGTCAATGACGAGAAGATTGAATGCCTGTATCCAGGCTGGAGGAAGCCATTTCGAACATTTTATTGTAGATTGAGTAACTTTACATGTACTTTTTGATAATGAAATGTTGTTACTGTCGCAAATCTTGTTCGCCCTATATCTTCGAAACAAAGAGGTTTTTCAAAAATCATCATAGGACAAAATATTCTTAGAACAGGCCTAGGAATAACCCCTTGAATTTTTGCCGCCTGTTTACTTAACACCCTGTATAAAAGAATATGCTTATATAAATATGTATATCGCAGATAAACACAAAAATCATCCTTTAAAACATCTCGTATTTGAATATTTGTAATTGTTTCCGTACAGAAATCGTATACGATTATTGTAAAAGATTTTTCACGCCTCTGACATTCTAAGTTATATAAATAGAACGATCGAGGATTCTGAACAAACTTTCTTGTGAATGAATTGGATGAATGTATATATAAGGAAAGTGTCTACTTCTCTTTTCCTTCGAGCGACAAATCCGATAAGTTTAAAAATAACAATTGGTATTTCGCTTATGCCAAATTTCCAGAACTTGAGAATAATTCCTACATAGCTGCTTTACACTGTTTATAAACGAACGATTTTCATTTATAACGTTAAGAAAGAAGGAAGCACTGCAATACATTTTCTTCGCGGAGAGAATCAGTAAAAGAAAAATATTTGCAGTGATTCATAGGAGGAAAATAATTGAATAATAAAACAAGTCTGTCAAGAGAAGTATTTGTTCTGTACAAATTGAGTTCGATAAAAGTTTACTCGGTATTCTTCTGGGACGGCAGACCAAGAACTTGGCAAAACTCGCAATTTTATTTACAAATCTCTTCAAATCATTCTTTTTTTTCTGTAGAGTAAAATACAATACATTTTGCGATGATTGTGGAAAATTCCCTGCTTTCATACGTTATAATCTTTATCTGACATTTGTCAGACAAATATTTTGTTAAGTACCGGCTAGAATCTATTTTTATCTGAAACATCTAAGATTATGCGTTGATAACGTGTCTGTTTTTGTAATTTTCAATTGTATTTGATATCACTTATGTGTAAGTGGCTTCCTTTTAAATCCTATGCGTAAAACTATCGCTTTTATGCTTTTGCCTCCTATTAAATTGGTTCACTCAACAAATTTATTTGTTTAAATTACTTTAATACTCAACAAACAATTAGCCGAACTTTTTGTATGGAAACAACTGCAAGAAAAGGTTCGGGCAGAAAGTGTTGGAATGTTGGCGCCACAGGAAAGATTGTGTTAAGCAAAAAGTTACGTTGTGTGAACTAGTAAATTGTATCGAATTCAAGAGTTTGCAGTGTTGACATAAGCGGTTCAAAATTTTGTTTCGAAACTAAACGGTTTTAAACCAAATCTACGATAACAGGAAGCGATTTACAAGTCAAAATTAAACGCAAAAAGTATAAGTTTATGCCAAAAAATTGAAACAATAAAATGGAAAATGGTATATTTGCAGAGAATATACACTGCTGGAAATAATTGAGCACACCCTGTATAATCTGGACGCGTGAAGATACATCCATAAAATTTGCGGAGCATCAAGGTTTCCTATAGACGAGTCTATGCAGCGAGTTTCGACTTGTTCTATCGTCGCATTTTTTACGGAGAGGCTCCGCTAGGTTGAACATATCGTCGCCATGGATACCGAAGGGGGTGGGAGAAACCGGTCGTTCTTAGTGTGGTGTGAAGGTCCAATATGTAGTTGTATTCGCTGCATAATGGCGGATCGATCACGCTACTTAAGCGAGTTTGAGCGAGGAATGGTTGTGGGGATGCACATGGCGGGTGTATCCTTCCGTGAGATCGCGAGGCGTCTCGAGCGGTCGTTGTCGGCTGTGCAACGGGCCATGATGCGGTAATGGACTGAGGTAGGACGTACGCGTCTTCAGCCGCGAGCGGGACGACCAACAGACACGAGGACCGCGCTTTTTGCTCAGCCTGCACTTAAGTCATTCATTCATTCATTTTCATTCAAGTTAGGTAGGCACTGAGCTTGGGTCATTGTACATCCCTATTGATTCTCTTATTTACACTCGAGCAGCTTGGTGTGCTCTATAAAGCCCAGTATCTGGCCCAGTGGAAACTTGAGGACCTTCGAGGGGTCCAATAGATCTCTCCCGAAATATTTCTGCCTGAGTACTTTTAGTTCCTCACATGTGCAGATTACATGTAAATTCGTTTCGTCCTGTAGTTCGCATCTTCTACACCACGGTTCGCTTACACGGCCTGTGTTGTATAGATGCTTTTCAGAGGACAGTGTCCAGTTACAACCCAGTAATGGTTTTAACTTCTTTCTTACTGCGCTTGAATAGGTTATCAGAGAAACTACCATCCCCATCCCCTACCAGCGTTTTGGTATGGAGTTGACCTTCAGTCGACCTCCATTTCTTTGTACTTTCTTTATCTAACCAGGTCCAGATCTCCCTTCTTGCGGAATCTTTAGTAATCCCACATACGGGCTCTGAACCCATGAAGTGTCTCTTAGAGCCCTCCTTGGCTAGTTCATCGGCTATTACGTTGCTCTTTATATCCTCATGTCCCGACACCCAAATCAGAGACACCGTGTTGTCTCGTGCCAGTGCATTGAGGGATTGTTTGCAGTCCCTAACTAGTTTTGACCTAGTTATAGGGTTTGAGACTGCCTTAATGACAGTCTGGCTGTCAGTCATTATATTAATTTTCCTCCTCATGTAGCCCTCTTTTGCAATCATTTCTGCACAGGCTGCAAGGGCGAATACCTCTGCCTGGAAGACCGTTGTATGTTTCCCCAGGCTTATGAATATCCTTTGATTAGGACTGGGCCCACAAATACCGGCTCCTGTCTCTGGATTTGGATCCATCCGTGTACCAGTTTTCGTTAGCAGTGATTTCACTACGTGCCTGGTCTCTGTTCGGTATGAAGATTTTCACCTTTTCAGTGAAGATAATTTCGGGTACCATGCTGTCCGTGGGCATTTGTAGCAATGGCCCGTCCAGCAACGTGCCCGTAGTACAAGTGTGTCCTCCCACCCTGAAGTTGGGATGCCACAGGTTGTTGGCTTTCAGTCTAAGGATCGCATTCATTGCCTCCGCTCTCACATAGAGTTCCAGCGGGGAAGGCCACAAATGGTCTCCAAAAGGCGGTCCCTGTACTGTTAGTTGCGTCAGTGATACCCAGCAATGCCTGTCTCTGGACAGCGGTCAGCAGCTCGCTGCGGAGGACACTTCTGTCCTCCACCAGACTACTGCCCGTATGTTACGCTGGTCTTATCACGGCAGTATATAGCCAATGATCACCTTCGGCTTTAATCCCCAGGTTTTGCCAGCAACTCTCCTGCAGCGCCAGAATAATTGCGTGGCCCTGGTCGTTGTTTTAACTAAGTGATTTTTCCAGCTCAGTTTCGCATCAAGGGTAACACCCAGATACTTTACTTCCTTGGTTAATTGTAACTCCTGCCCAAACAGTCTAATGCCGCCTAGGTCATTGAGTTTTCTCATGTTGGTAAAGGCAACCAACTTTGTTTTTTGTGGATTAACTGAGAGTCCTTGTGAAAGGCACCATTCCTCCACCATTCGCAGTGCATTACGCATGATGCCCGCACCACGCCTGGAACTTCCCCCTAGCTACGATGAAATGTCATCAGCGTATCCTGCGTCCATATCCTTTGTCGTTTAATGATCTGACGAGATCATCCACGACCAAGCTCCACAGCAGTGGTGACAGTACTCCCCCTTGAGGACACCCTCTAGTGGTCCTCATGGCGATATTTTTATCTAGCATTTTAAGTCTCATTGAAATGGTATGGGCGGAGGTTAAAGATTATATCAGGCACAATAATTCGGAATTTAAAGTGCAAAATATGCATCTGTTTGTTTAGCAAGGATATGAAAATGTTTATGTAGAGTATTAGCAAAACTATGTTAAACATGTTATAATAAAACATTCTATTTATGTTGTGTATTTTAATGTGGTATGAACAATAATACAATCAACATTCTATGAATTTTTATGTTAATGGGACATAACTTAACCAATAAATACAAACGGCAAAGAAAATTCATTGCATTGACATTTATTAAGCGTCAACCTGAAATTCGTGAAGTTATTCAGAGCAACAACATACGAAAAATTAAGTACTTCAATAGATTTGGCATCTGCGGGTACTATCTCCATAAGAGTAGTACTTCCTTCTCAACGTGAACCACACTGTTGAAAATTTTAACACTTTTTTGACTAATTTAGTAGCCAGGAGAGGTCCACACTCTTTTCGTGTTATTTTGTCGAAAACTATACGAGTTTAAATTTGACGAGCAAAGATAGTCAGGTATTGTCTATTGCTAAGGGGTTATTTTGTCCAACTCACATGTGGAATTATAAAATACTTCTAGTCACATTTTATTTGATCTAGACTAGACAAATTTACTAGCTGTTTAACTAAATGAATGCGATCTATTGATTGATTTAACACCCTTTTCTAAAAACGACGCTTTTTTTAATATGCAACTCTTATTTCTTAGTGCTATAATATTCTCTCTTTAAGACGTTTTCTTAATTATAAATATGCAGAACTACTCATTCAAAAATTTTGGTTTCAACCAAACGTGCCAATTTTCAAATGATTTTAATTTAATTACGTAAATAGATGTTCCCAATACATCTTTAAGATGAATTTTTTATGCACACTGGAATTAACGTTTAATAACACAAGGTTACACTTTGCAGGTCAGTACACATTTGGTGGTTTGTTTGTATATGTTAATACGCAAGAAACAAACCCGAAAACAGATACACGTGCAATGCACCTGCGCGTATAATCAAATACCCGTATTAGATTAGGTGGGTTCTTATATTTCTATCCGAGTGGAAAATGTTGATTGGTTTGACGCTCTGATATGTCTAGAAAAATAGTACATCCTCATATCTGAACAAAGAATTCACACGAAATTCTAGTAATTTCTGTTCTATTAAACACACGTAGTCAACTCGTTTGGCAAAGTTTATAAAAATCAACACTAAAATATTTGACTAGCGCAAAATTAACTCCAACACCGTAATATTTTCAACAGGCAGACTATAGTAGGCTATACAGCGATAATATGGGTCACACTCATAAAACGCCGTTCTGTGAGAAGGCACACTTAAATAATTGCATGAGCGTTGTCGTATTGGAGTAGATAGCCCAGTTTTTAATAAAATGTTCGTTTCGTTAGTAAAATATTAATATTTCATACAAATACAGGGACCATAGAGACATGAATTCTAATTGAGAGAATAAAGGCCGACATGCACCTTATAATTTTTTTCTGGTAGGTAAATAGCCTGCCTGGACAGCTCGCCGACCCACAAAACACGAGACTCGACATACGAAAAATATAATATCCACAGTGAATCCAAGCCAACGCTAGCCCTCGAAAAACTTCTTTTCAACTGTAGTAAAAGTTCTTCAAATTTAAGTTGCGAATCTATTATTACTTCTAGAAATTTGACCGACCCACACTCTGGGATAGATCTGTCTCCATAACGAACGTAAGCACTGCAGCCTGTAGAAGGGCCCGCCCGGAACTGCACTAATCCGGTTTTCTCCACATTAATTTGCAGTTGACTAACGTCACACCATGTCCGCATAGTCTGCACGATTTCACTTGTCCGCGTGACCGTAAAGTCGATATTTTTGTCAGAAATTATGCAATTGGTATCATCTGCGTTCTACGGTAATATATATAGGGGCAAAGGCAAGCACAAATTATTAGCATAAATCAAAAGAAAAACAGAGTAGGACCAAGTATGGAGCCTCGGGGAACGCCACAATGAATATCCACAATATAGGAATAAAATTCACCATTGTTACCCCCCACCTGGCCACGAAGCAGCCACCAAAGATTTTCGATTGGAAAGATCTGATCTGAACAAATCATACGAAACTCCACGCACCCACACTGTAAAAAATGTCGCAGTAAAATTACATGTATAATCGTTGGGAACAAAGTTGCCTACAATTTTACAGGTAAATTTGCTTCATAACGGTAAAATTTCTACCATCTAGTAAATTTAACATGCTGATGTGTTTTCAAAGATTGTACTTAAAATTCGTATGTAATATTTATATGAACTCTATTTACCGAACACTGAAGTAATTTTCATATGTATTTTTATAAATGAGAGCAAGCAACTTACCTAATTCTTTATAGCACCTATAGGTCATACTGAATCGCTCAACCAGGTCAAAATGAACACGCTTACGCGAAACCTACGATTGTTTGTGACGTAACGTGATATCATGTGAGCCAATAATAAGTTCGACAAACGAATAGGAATTACCTACGCGCACAGATAAATAATCCAATAACCAATCACATTGCCGGCGTATGAATTTCGTATTTTCCATGATATCTATAGTTTTACCCGAAATTCAAGTAAAAACAAATAAATATAAAAGATACTCATATTTTTAGCAAAAATAATAGTTCATTAGTAAAAATTACTTTTTAAAGTACACTAAATACCCAAAAAAAAATGTCAATTTTACACTTTTAAGTATTTTGAGAGTAAATACAAAATGTACATGTTTTTTGTATTTTCCTTTTGAATTTTTGTTACATCTTAAACTTACATGAAAAAGCTATAAATTTTACCGAAATTTCTTTTCCATGTTAAATATCCTAGAAAAAACATGCAAAATCAATTACATGATTTATTGTGGTAAATTCACACGTTATTACATGTAATATTCTTGATTTACCATGGCAAAATTACTGTAATTTTCTACAGTATACTACGGTAATATACATAGGGGCAAAGACGAGCACAAATCACTAGCATAAATCAAAAAAAAAAAGAGTAAGACCAAGTATGGAGCCGTGAGGAACGCCACAATGAATATCCACAATATGGGAATAAAATTCACCATTATTACCCCCCACCTGGCCACGAACAGCCACCAAAGATTTTCGATTGGAAAATCTGATCTGAACAAATCATACGAAACTCCACGCACCCAATATGCCAACATCTTTTTTTAATAGAAGATTATAATTTAGCGTGTCGAAAGCCTTTGATGAGTCGAAAAACACACCAAGCACGCAGATTGAGCGATTTAAACGAAAATTTGGCATGCAAAATGGTCGAAGATCGTATTACTGTGTTTGTCTCTGAGAAGGGAAGACTCATTGTTATTGGCAGAGCGGCTTCACCAAGATGTTTCAAAAATGTTTTATGATTTTTCTGTGATATATTTTCCCAATAACCGAGCATGGATTGCCTCCGAAATTTTTGAAAAACTTTTGAGGGACTGAGATAGAAAACTTGCCAAGGCTAAGAGAAAGATTTGGGTAGTGATTGATAACTTGTCCAGCATATATGTACAAAAGCCGTTAATCTCAGTTGCACAGAGTTAATTTTTTTGCCATCAAATGCAACACGGTACTTCATCCTATGGGTCAAGAGGTTATACGATGTTTAAAAGCACGTTATAGCCAGCAATTACTTTTGAAGTTAATCATTGCTTTAGACGGCAACTTGTAACTAAAAGTTACCATACTAGATGCAGTTACGATGTTAATAACAGCTTAGAACCGTTGGCGAGCGCAACTAAGAAGACGATATCCCATTAGCTTTTATAGATTAAAGAAACAAAAGAAGTAGTTGTCGAATTTACAAGAATGGGCCACACAAAATTCAATCACGGAATTCGATAATTTAAATTTAAGCGAATTTGTGTATGCTGACGTTAATGTAGTTCTACCTGAGTTTCCTTCTGATAAAGAGATTATTATTTCTATCAGCAGGAGCGAAATAACCTTTGGTGATGACGAATCTGATAAGAACCTAGGTAGATTTGAGGGTGGAAATGACCTGCCAACAGTGTTCGAAGCCTTGAATAAATTCAAAGCAGAAATTAACAGCAGAATTGAAAGTGGGATAAAATTATATTATGCAATGAACAACGCTTTTATAAGAAAGAAGGAAATTTCAAAGAAAACAGAAATAACGGTGCTTAACACAATATTTAAACCTATAATGACGTATGTCACCGTATGGCTGTGAAAGTTGGATCTTAAATAATCAAGCTAAGAGTAAAATACAAGCGTTGGAGATGAGGTATTTAAGAGCGGTTAAAGGGGTCACTGGAAGGGATAGAATAAAAAACAAAAGAGAAGAATTAGGAGTAGAGCCGACTTTAGAAACTTAGAGAGATAATAATTGAAATGGTTTGGGCATATGATACGCATGGAAGAGGAAATACTGACGAAAAGAGTATGGCTGACAAGATCAAGACACAAACAAAATAGAGACAGACAGGTCGAGAAAAACATGGGATAGTACAGTAGAAGAAAATTTGAGAAAAAGAGGAATATCCTGGAGTGAAGCAAGAAGAATGGCAAAAAACAAGAAAGAATGTTGTTTTTTTTGCCTTTAAATGTTTGTAGCTGGCTCTGAATGGGATTAATGTCACATTCATGTATTATTCTTTGAATAACCATACAAGAACGTCGCTGTTCGAATAATCATTTGCGTTGTACAAAGGTGTATTACGATGTTATACATGAACAAGTTAGTCAATGAATTTGACATTAATCCAATTCAGAGCCAGCTACAAACATTTAAAGATAGGGCTAGCTAGTCTGTTTAACAAAAAGTCGCTAATATCTCAAAATCTATTGAAAATAGGCATAGGGAATGCTGATATAAAGTGATAGAGGATGATATTTACTTCCTAATTTCGAATTAAAATACAGGCTGTTCTATTTTAAAAAAAAAATGAGTTTTTGCATTTGAAAATATGTCACTTTGTTCCTCAGTTTTGAACGCCCTGTATGTTAGAATGTAAAGTGTGTATAGCGTTTCTTAGGGTTATATCTACATTCATAACATAGCAAATTTGGAGTCTCTACTTGCAGTATTAACCGAGATATTAATTTCTCAATGATGCAATGATGATGACTAAAGAAAAGAAAAAACTTAATTAACTGAAAAACCGCAACATGTAGCTATAGGAATAACTAATGAATACTGACGTATTTATAGTTGTAGAATCCAAAAATGAATAAAAAATTATATCATTCTGCTTAAAATAACAAAGTTGACATCCATTTCCGGTCAACCGGAAGTGATATTTTGGTTAAAGTCTTTCACATTTATAGTTTCAATCGAACAGATAATGTGCCAAAATCTCAAATATAAGTAAATAATAGAACATCATAAACTTTTAATGAACTACTTACGTGGAATACCCTGTATATATAACTATAAATTCGTTCGATGTAACAACTTCAATAGTGATCGCATTCCAAGCGATTGAGATTATTCAAAACACCCATTCAAAAAACTGTTCTAAGAAATCGAAAAAAAAAAACAACACGAAATCACTGACTTTTTAAAACTAAATGGTTAATGATTCTTTTCTGTAAAAGGATTTTAAGTTCTAAATAGCTGCAGTTTATTGCATATGTTACTTTTTGTTGCTCGTATATGTACTTACAATTAACATTGGTGTTTACTTATTAAGAAAATGTTTAATAAACTTTATTACCACAGTAACTACCTCTTTTACATACACCCCAACTATACTGATTGCTCCGCTGTAACATCATGGTTCGTTATATCCGGGTTTGACTGTATTTTACGGTTAATTAAAATATGTGCATCACCTGCATACTCTTAAGTAATAGTAAATGGTAGATACGTAGACTTGGGGGAATACAGTACTCCATATTGCATATGAATAATGTGTACATGCATTTGCTAGTGACATTACTATTTACTTTAAGTTTGAGGTTCCCGTACTGCATAACCGTAATAGAGTCCTGATTAATTAATGCGTTATATATATTATCAACGATGTTACCGTGGTAGTTCGTAATGTAAGCAACAAGAGTTTCACTAATGAACAAGTATTAAATTTCTACTTCGCTTGAGTTAATGAGAAAAAATTCTTTTTCTCTTTTACTTTAATAGTACGCACGTGTACATACGTAGTTACTTAATTTTTTAGTGTCGCTATTTGCTGTTATCTGGCCACATCCTCCTTGAAATTTTACTAAATCGTATGTGGTTTAGCGTGTTATCTTGAGTTTTGCATAAGTTAAAGTAAACGAAAAAGGGAATGATTTGCTTATATTATATTTTTTTCGAGATAAATATATGAATAAGGTAAGATCAACAAGATAAAGAAGAAGAATGATAAACAAAATAAATATTTACAGTTTTAGAATTTGAATGTGTACTATAACTATCAATAATTCAATGTTTTTATAATTTACTTATCTATGTGTATGTATTTACAATGATTGTATATAAAGTTGATTCATGCATTTGGACAACTTTAGACGCATTAAATTCCATTAGACAAAAATATTTTATTCTAATATGAATGATAAATAATCCATTTTTCTTGTTACTAATCAAAAAGGTTAAGAATTTTCAATCATAAGTTCATTTAGAATATCATCCATTTGAAGGTGACTAAAAATGTATGTGTGAATTTCACTAATAATACATGTAATTATTATTTTGTGTACTACATTCCTGTTTGCAAATCTAGTATCTATTGGGTGTTCATTTATTTGCATCATAGCCGTGGTAATTAGGTATATACGTTCATCGTACGGTAACTGTATGATTTTAACTTAGTTTGCTTGATATCGATACTAATTCAAGAATGAAGACCCAATGTAGGACGTATTAAATAAACGATTGGGGGTACATGGACACGTGGTGGTTGTTGATAACAAAAATCTTCTGAAAAAAAAAACTGTGTATCTTCGTAGCCTCTTTGAAATTGAAGGAGATTTTCTATGTGAATTATTGTATTTACCCTTGGGCTGAGAGTATATAGAACCTATTTCTTTTCTCGATTGCATGTTTGCTGTTTTGAGTATCGCGATATACCTTGTATGCTTGGAAGGACCTTACTATACTCTGGTACCGGTGTCCTACCTATTCTTGATGTGGATCCTTTTCCTGTAACATGTTTGGTTTGTCACTGCAAGGAAATTTCATTTTGAAATACTATGGAGGTATGAATTACCTGATGTTTGAGGGATTTTTTATAATTGCTGTTTAATTTCTGTGTGAATAACTATTTAGTATTTCGTAAATTTTGATTTCATCTATGTATATAATTGTAAATAACAGTTTAAATTGAAATTTTAATATGTATAAGTTGGTAGGCATTGTTAGTGTGGTTCATTATACACTGTAAAAAAAGTTGCAGTAAAATTACATGTAAAATCGTTTGTAACAAAGTTGCCTACAATTTTATACAGGTAAATTTGCGTCATAAGTAAATTTCTACCATCTAGTAAATTTCACATGCTGATGTGTTTTTCAAAGATTGTACTGTAAAATTCGTATGTAATATTTATATGAACTGTATATTTACCGAACACTGAAGTAATTTTCATATGTATTTTTATAAAGAGAGCAAGCAACTTACCTAATTCTTTTATAGCACCTAATAGGTCATACTGAATCGCTCAACCAGGGATCAAGAATGAACGCGCTTACGCGAAACCTACAATTGTTTGTGACGTACATGATATCATTGAGCCAATAATAAGTTGGACAAACGAATAGAATTACCTACGCGCACAGATAAATAATCCAATAACCAATCACATTGCGGCGTATGAATTTCGTATTTTCATGATATCTATAGTTTTACCCGGAAATTCAAGTAAAAACAAATAAATATAAAAGATCCTCATATTTTACAGCAAAATTAATAGTTCACTAGTAAAATTACTTTTAAAGTGCACTAATACCCCAAAAATATGTCAATTTTACACTTTTAAGTAAATTTTGAGAGTAAATACAAAATTGTACATGTTTTTTCCTGTATTTTCCTTTTGAATTGTTAATCTAAAACTTACATGGAAAAAGCTATAAATTTTACCGAAATTTCTGTTCCATGTTAAATATCCTAGAAAAAACATGTAAAACAAAATTTACATGATTTATTGTGGTAAATTCACAACGTTATTAAATGTAATATTCCTGATTTACCATGGCAAAATTACTGTAATTTTTTACAGTGTATGGGATAGCGGGAGATTTGAATGTTGTTTTGATTTCAAACTGGGAATTTAATGATCCGAAATATACTCCATAGTAGTTGATATTTGATTTAGACGATATGTTGAAAAATCAATACAATAAGCATTACTCAAAATTAAAAATAATATTTGTACAATCTCTTATTGTTTACTTTACCTGTATGAATCAACGATAATCCGATTATTATATTATATCCAATGGAATCAAAAAAAAAAAATGTTACTAATTACTGATATTCACTTTCACATATACTTAATTGAACAATATTAATAAGAGTCTGTGTCAAGTGAAATTAATTTCTAGATTCATTATCATTGTAATATAAAATTTGAAAAATACTAAAGCATAAAAAAACATTTCGCGCCAGATTCGAACCCAGGCATACAAATTAAACGCCAAGCGCTTTACCACTACACTATATTAGACTTTTGAGCTACTTGCGTATTTAGGTAGCTCTAAAAAATGAACGCCTACAAAATCGGGACCAACTCTGAGTTTAACATTTGAAGTATTCTCCTTGTTAATGATGCATTTTAAATTAACCGTCTAGCACTCGCGTTAGGCGGCATTTACACCGCTTTTTTTTTTTAAGGTTTTATCTAGGTGACAATCTCCTATTAGTTCCAACTAATTTTTGTAAATAATTTTTATTAATACTTTTCAAAATGAGGGCATCTTTGACATTTTATATTTAAATATAAAATTGTCGGTGCATTTTGAGATTGAAATGATGCAAAAACTTTTATCAAGAATAAATTTTTCTAAGAGATTACTAATAATTTTTCCATTTGTGTCCAACTTTCTGCCGGACATTGTATATCTACGCCAAAATGTTGTTTTTCCTGTCCTTCGTTACCAAGCTTTTACCGCCAATTATTCAGCGGGAATAACAGAATCCGCATTGACGTAGTAGTCACAGCTTAGCCATTTGGAATTGGGTTACGCGTCAACAAAGCTCGCGGCACAGAGATTTGGGATCCGGGATTAAAGTAACAAACGAATGAAGCTGAAACTTGCTATTAGTCCAATCAAGTTCTTTCTTACTGCTTTTCTCCAATTCTACGATTCAAAGGAAACATTTCGAACATCAGACATGGGAAAGAAACTTTAGTAAAAGCCTTAATTAAATTAAGATATATCAAAGATTTCTTATTTTATCTTTTTAAAGCTGCGTTATTAAAGATATCGGAAACATAATATTAAAGAAATGCTTTTCATTATACGGGTTGTTGCGGGCGGTTCGTTATTCAATTTTAAGACAAAATAAACATGTGTGATAATAAAAAATAACATATTTGCTCAGAGGAAGAAGACAGAAAACAGGAGTTCAATAACAGAACCCACACACTAAAACAGAATGGTTACACAAACAAGGGGTTGTCATTAGCAAGGAAGAATCGGGTAACACAGCAGAGTCAAAACCCAGAACAAGAAGACAAGGTGTGCACAACCTGTAATCCAAGTCCCTAGGACAAACGAATAAGTCTCGCTTGGCTCAACATGCTTGGGAAAAAGATCACAAGATTGAATGGGATGAAGTATCAATCCTGGCAAGAGAGGAAAACTTCGCAAAAAGGAAATTCAAAGGAGCGGCATACATGGCCATAACAGCAAATGTCATAAGTACAAGTAAGCCTTGAAATCAAAGATGTTGGTTACCAATAATTAAGAATAGCTTAATCAGAAGACCGGCAACCACTATACCGGAGAGAGAATAATAATAACTACTGCACATATAACATATTGCTGTGTACTGAAGGTACCAAAGAAAATGCAAAATGAATTTATAAAAATGAAAAATTAAATTGACTAGCTCAGCGGATAAAAATAAAGGCGCAAAAGAACAATTAAACTCAAGGTTACTCTCGCAATTAAAACTTGAATTTAATCATGAAAAGTAAATTGTGGGTAAAAGAAATCTGACTTTCTTCAATGACACCAAAAATTGAAAAGGTTCAATCAAAAATAAAAGAACAGAATTTTGAATGACGTTAACAATCAGAAATTTTTATTATAAAAAAAAAAAAAAAAAACATTGAATTACAAATTGCAGTAAAAAAAAAAAAACGGTGAGCTTAGAGCTCTGGCCGAAATCAAAAACTGCATGAATCTACATTTACAAAAGGACAATGCAAATCCCTTAAACAAAGCAAAAGACAAAACAGTTCAGAAAGATAATCCTTTTTTTTCACAAAAATCCACGTGGTTTCAAAATTAACCAAACTAAATTAATAATGAAGAATTCAAGTAAATTAATAAATGAAAACTACAAGCAAGCACAATGCTTCTATTCACCCAACCCGAGGTGATTAAAAATAATTACAAATCAGCAAAATTTTAAAAAAACGAAAAATTAACTTTTTAAACTTAAAATATACCTTCCAGAACTAAAATAATAAATGATCCTATATCTAATTTGTGTACACAATAATATAATACCAATTATTATATAATGAGTTCTTTGGAGGATGAGATAATTTCAAAATTAACGAAACAAATCTTTAAATAAAAAGAAATACCAAAATGGCAGCAATGAAAATAAAATTACATCTTACACGGCATCTGTCAGGGAACTAACTCTTACAAGGTTAAAGCAGTCGTATACATATAATAACAGTTGCAATCGCAACGCACAAATCACAAAGAAAAAACTTCTAGAATATACATTGAACAACATATACAATACTGGTGAACGCAATATGTACAATTGAATGAAATTAATTTAAAGAACTGAACAATTAAAAGAATAAATAAAATCAATTCAATTAACAAAGTCTTATTTAAAAATAAAACATTAATTTCTGAGAGAACCTGCCCGAAACATTGACAAAGACAAATCGAAGTAATAAAATCACAGAATTTACAAAAACCGGAGTGCCAGGCCACAGCAATATGTAGCTTAAATGTAGTTTTTAAGGTAGCACTACCTGTCCCCCCGATTGGCTGAATGGTTAAGTGTTAGATTAATGTAAATATTCGGAATTTCGAGACCGAATTCGAATCTCACACAAGACAAATAAAATAAAAATTGGTTATCGGACATATTTATCAAATTAATTGCAATAATGAGTTTGGCAAGAGACAGCCCCTCTTCAGGGCTACCCTGATGAAGGCAGTTGAAGAACTGCCGAAACGTCGGATCATCAAAATACTACAAATTATGGAAATATCCCAAACAACTATTCAAGTATTCATCTCATCTATCGTCAACAATCTCTCGTCATGAAGATTTAAGTTCTTTTATTATCGCCCAGCCAATATTCCACTAAACCTATTTAAAAAGAAAGATAATTTTATGATAGCTATGAAAAATCATAGCCAAGAATTAATAATAAACATATACACACAGTTCTCAGAAGCATGTTTACAAATTCACACTACAGTTCATGAAATGCGTTACGTTTTTGGTACCCAAACGAAAAATTGTTGAGCGGTATATGTAGAACATATCAAGATAGGAATGGCAAGTATACATAAGTTTGTAAAAATATTTTTACTAATATTTTTTCTAATGACAGAGTTGTCGTTTAATGTGGAATAGGTTCCTCATGCGAAATAGAATGGAAGATTAAATTTGACAAAAAAAATGTATGAATTACGAAAGAACTGTTTTGACACTGTTGTAAGAATATTATAAAAATTGCTATAATAATGGGCAAAATAAGCTGTCACCTGTACACCCGTCCAAAATTTCCCTAAACATCTTGTTTACCTAAGTGAAAGGATTCAAATGACGAAATAATTAGCTCGACTGTGCTTACACTATAGGTACGTCCATTTACACATCCCGAAGATAGGGTAAACATAATTAACCGAAACGATGTTGACTTTCGCTAGAATTTGGTACCGGTTTTGACGAACTAAATTTTGGTATGCCTGATGCGCGTATGTAGCTGTCAGAAAAAAAAGGATGAGCCAACAACAACACCAGCGTGTATTTATTTTTTTATATATATATATATTCGCTATAAATAGGCAGTAATTTAAGTTTGAGCATCGCGTTTGGAGTAATTTGGATAGAACGGGAGGGGTGGCAACCCAACTGGAAGATTTAATTGGCTGTTGTCGGTATCGAATCGTTCATAGGTCACTTGGCACCAGTTAAGTATAAAGGATAGTTCTTTGTGTGTGAAAAAATTAATTTTAAACGTTTAATCTGACACATACCTCATTGTTTAATGAAATGGAAAATATCGGGTTTAATTCTGTTCCGCAAAAACTTTGTCTTATTTTAGGTGAGTCAGTAGTCCGATATCGGTCGATATTGAGTTTAACATCTCTCATAAAAGATTTTTCAATGTGGCATCATACATGACGGAAAGAAGTGCGCATGTTTTCCAGGACCGTACTCAACTTAATTTTTTCAAATGAAACCATACTATTTTTTTAAGCATGTTTATTTGTTGTAATGAATGTTTACAAATACATACAGTGTGTTAAAAAAAGGTTGTCGGATATTTTACCCAATTGTAATACTGGTGGAAATAAACAAGAAAGTCTTAGTCAACATGGGTCCGCAATTCAACTGTTTTTGACATATATATAAAGAAATTCTGATCGCAATGTAAATTAAACAAATGTTTATTTAAAGTAAAACTAAAGAAATTGTTCTACATGTCCACCGTTCATTTCTAAGCACGCTTCACACCTTATGAAAGACCGACGCAATCTTTCGAAAATTCCTGGAGTCCTCCGAATTTCCTCGCAACAATTTACGATTCGTTGCCGGAGTTCTTCCAAATTGTTTACAGATCGTGCGTACACTAATTGTTAGTAGTCTAGATAGAAGTCTAGAGGTGTCACGTCAGGGGACCTAGGAGGCCATGCAGTTGGTCCACCCCGTCCTATCCATCTCTCGTTGTAATCTTGATTTAAGAAATTTCTAACTAAGATGAAAAAATGCGCAGGAGCTCCATCGTGCATAAACCACATATTTAATCTGTTAAAAAGTGGCACGTCTTCCAACAAAACGGGTAATTCATTTCTTAAAAAATCCAAGTATACTTGTCCCGTTAAACGATTAGGGAGAAATACTGGACCAATTAAACAGGCTCCAAAAATAGCAAGTCAAACATTTAGCGAAAAACGGTTTTGGTGATGCAGTTCAACAACAGCATGGGGATTTTCATCTGCCCAGACGTGATTGTTATGAAAATTGAATATTCCGTCTCTTGTAAGCCCACCCTCGTCACTAAATAAAATCTGAGTCGCAAAATTAGGAGTTTCTGCCAGCTTTCGTAAAACCCAATGACAAAAAACCCTACGTGCATCATAATCGAGAGGAGCAAGAACTTGCACGCGTTGAATGTGGTAGGGATAGAGCTGCTGTTCCCACATAATTCTCCAAATGAGAGGATGACTGACGTTCAGTTCTGCGGCAAGTCTTCGGGTGCTAATATTTGGGTTGTCTTCTACCCGTCTCAAAATATCTAGTTCTACTGCAGGAGAAGAAACTGATCTAGGTCTACCAGAACCACCATTAATTTTAAATGAACCAGTTTCGGGACAGCCGGATATGAAGTCTCGAGAAAATCTTATCACTCGGTAACAACCGATTTAGAAATTCTTCGGCATACATACGCCGTGATTCAGTGGCATTACCATTCGCACGACCGTACATAAAATGCATATCGGCCATTTCTGCATTTGTGTACTTATGCATAATTTGAGAACAAAAAAAAATTGACGCAAATGATAAATAATCTGATGACAGATGTCTGACAGAACTAATTTTAAGTCACAATCAGTTGTTTGACAAAGCGAACTATTCTCAAAACCGAAAAATGTTTTTTTTTTATTTTAAAATATGCAATCGACTATATGTCAAAAACAGTTGAATGGCGGACCCATGTTGACTAAGACTTTTTTGTTTATTTCCACCAGTACTATAATTGGGTAAAATATCCGACAACCTTTTTTTAACACACTGTATGTTCGTTTCAAATTTCGAATGTAAGGTTGCCAAGTTATTTAAATTATTATATAAAATTTTCAAGTTGCTGCTGCTAACTTCTAACTCCTTAACCGAGGCCGGTTTGCATGGCCGAATTGCAAGACGAAAACCGCTAGTTTCCAAGCGTAATCGATTACATAGAATAAAGTTTGCACCGGAGCATTTACATTGGACGGAACAGCAGTGGAAATTTGTACTTTTCAGTGATGAAAGTAAATTTAACAGAATTGGATCGGATGGTCGACGATATGTACGAAGATTGAAAACTCAACACTTTAATCCCAAATATTGTACAACCGTCGTGAAAGGAGCTGGTGGCAACGTGAAGATTTGGGGATGTATGTCGTGGCAAGGTGTTGGTCCTCTTCACCTCATTAATGGTATAATGGATCAGCATGTTTACAAAGATATTATGGAGAACATCATACTGCCTTATGCAGAAGAACATTTACCGGTAATTTGGAAGTATGTTCAAGACAATGACCCGAAACATACTTCCAAGTTGATAATAAAGTGGTTTGCAGATAATGCGGTCGATGTTATTGAATGGCCATCGGGTAGTCCGGACTTGAACCCGATAGAACATCTGTGGCATGACGTGAAACTTGGTTTGCGTGATATAAAGGTGTCTAATTTGAACGAACTTTTTACGCTGGTGCAAAACATGTGGAAAAACATTTCTCCAGAACGTTGTCAAGTACTAATAAAGTCTATGCCTAAACGATGTGCTGCCGTAATAAACGCAAAGGGATATCCAACAAAATATTAATCAATTTTATTTTATTTTTTATTCAAAATCAGCCAGAACTATAGTGTCCTTATTTATCTGTCCACAAGAATTTTCGTTTTTTTTAAATTTGTTTACGATGTGAATAACATACTGCTTTTTTTTTTAGTTGCGTTTTTGTATTACTACTGTACACAATTATGTTATTTCATATTTGATATAAATAATGTAATATAAATTTCAGTTTTTGTATAAAAACCTTATTTTATATTTGCATCTGACTGTCCTTATTACTGTGTCCGCTACTATATACATATTGCTGTGTACTGATTAAATTAAATGAAAATGCAAAATGAAATTTTTAAAATGAAAAAGAAAAATAAAATTAGCTAGCTGAATGGATAAGATTTTAAACAAACGCAAAAAAACTAATAACCTCAGAGTTACCCTCGCAAATTAAAACTTGAATCTAACCACGAAAAAGTAAATTGTGAGTGAATGAAATCAGGCTTTCTTAATTACCCGAAAAATTGAAAAGGTTTAAAAATAAAATAAAAGAACAGAATTTTTAACCCAGTGACGCTAATTAACAATCAATTTATTTTGCAAAATGGTTTATATTACAATGGTGCAGAAAAAAAACCTTGAACTGAAGGTTCTGGCCTAAAATAAAAACTGCACTTGACTCTAAATTAAAATAGGACAATGCTATTTCCTATGGAACGCAAAAGTTTTGTTTGTTCAGGAAGATTATCCAAAATACACAACCTTTGAATTTCTATCCAAGTGGTTTCACTAATTAAAATCAAGGCGTGGACAAATGCAAGAAATTTACAAAAATGAAAAGCTAAAAGAAAGAACAAAGCTTCCACTCACCCAACCCGAGGTGATTGAAAAATAAAAATGAAACAGCAAAATTAATTAACAAAAAATTAATTCTTCAAACTAAACAAGAGAAAAAAACTAAAATAAATCTTCCTAAACAAAAAATAATAAAAGATCTTATATCTATAAAGTGCACACTCCAATATATTAACAATTATTATAATAAAAGTTCCTTGGTGGACTAAATAAAAGACAATTAATTTTACAATAATCAACATGGATTACAAAACGGCAACGAAGATTGAAAAATACGTCTACTCACGTCAATAGTCGAACAAGGAAGTCCTTAACAAAATTCTACAATTGTTTTTCTTACAAAAATCTCTCTCTCAAAAACGTACACTTCTCGCAGAAAAAATCGGGACACCAGCAATCGAGAATTTAAAATTTCTTGGGTGTAAATGCAGCTTTAAAGAGAAATATAAATGTATAGAGAAAAAAAGGTTTATACACTGAATAAACACTTTGGAGTTTCAGCGGCGGCGCTTCCTTTAGAGATACCGAATACGAAAATATTCATGCAAAAAAAAAATACCTAACAACAAAAATGCCTCTTGAATAGACGGCTTCATTTAGAAATATAGTTTATGTATTTAACTTATTTGATGTTATGTAGAGATAATTCTTTTTTAAGAAAACATATGGTGATGGTATTTAAAATTATATTACTTGTTAGTGCTGCTTTGATATTAGTCACTTAGTTCGATTTATGCGCGCAAGTATAACTTTAGCAATAGACAATCAATCAGTCTCCTTTGTTTCCGGAAAGTGTGATTTTCATAGATTCATTGACTACACAATTATTGATGTATTAACTATTATTGTTAATATTGTTAAATATTGCATTATTATAAAGTTTTTATGTATTAAAAAATTGCCAAAAATAATTTTAAGGTTCTTTATAAAATTCTTGAAGCAATTAAGTTCGCAAAGAAATTATTTATTTTATTAACCTTGCGTTTATTGTATATTCAAGAAACATATTGCAGCTATGGTCTGTGTAATCCAATGTCGTTCTATTTTCTTGAAATATGGCCAACCCTTGGTTTGTTTAAAAACTGCCTTTATGTAGCGCAGGTTTATTGATAATTATTTACAATATCATTGCATTTACATACATAACAAACATCGTAAGAAAGCATATTGTTCGTCAATCTCAGTGCTAAAACATTTGTTTTTCGATTTGATTCATTTAATTTTAATATTTTCTCATTTCTACTGCCTGGAGCTGTGCTACAGATCAAAAGTATTTCAATAAAATAGAATAAAGATATTGGATTACACAGGCGATAACTAAGATACATTTCTTGAAAATACAATAAACGGAGAGTTAATACAAAAGAATAATTTCTTTGCGAACTTATTGCTTTAAATCAATAAATCTGTAAAAATCACATTGTCCCAAAAGTCAGGAGGCTGATTGACATATTGTCTATTGTTAACGTAAGTAACTAATATCAAAGTAGCACTAACAAGTAATGTAATTTTAAAATCCCATAACCAATGTTTTCTTAAAAAACAATTATCTCTGCATAACATCAAACAAGTTAAATACATATACTATATTTCTAAATGAAGCCGTCTATTCAAGAGGCCTTTTTGTTGTCATGAATCTTTTTTTGCATGAATATTTCCGTATTCGGTATTTCTAAAGGAAACGCCGCCACCGAAATTCCGATTTGTTTATTCTATATATAAACCTTTTTCTCTCCATACATTTATGTGATTTATCGCTTTGATAAATAAATATATCCTCTAAAAGGTGCATTTACACCCAAGAAATTTTAAAATTGACCATTGCTGGTATCCCGATTTTTCCAGCGAGAAGTGTACAACGCAGACGTATAACATTACAACGACAATATTTAATAGAATCCGCATAAAATCAGCACAAGCGAACAATAGATAATTGAATGAATGGGTTAAATAAAAAAAAATTAACACTACAAAATTAAAATGATACAATAAGCTCTTAAACTAAACTTATTCAAAACAAAAATAAAATTGTAAAAATTAAAAAAATAAATAAATAACCAGACTGTGCAACTTAAAATACACTCAGCGGAAAATGGGTTGTCTAGCCACAACAATATGTATATTGTAGATAAAAAACAATTGTAGCAAATACTACCAGAATATATTTACTATATGCCAGACAAACAGACTGATGTTCCTATGCAAATGAGAAACAATAAAATTTAATAAAAGATTGAAGAGAAAAAGTTTTTTTTGCAAAGCATTGAAATTAGAAAATAAATTAAAATCTGTGTGTAATTTATGTTTCGAAGCAACAAATCTTAATCTATTTCCTCTTCCCTTCACTGTCGGGTTTTGCGACAGTTTTTCCCTGTCTCTCTTCCCTATATTTTGCGTCATCTTCCCTTACAAAAAAAGCTTTAAAACGGAATCTAATCAACAAACAAATCAGCAGCAACAAAATAAAAAAAAGCAGCACATATTACTCTCCCTGACGACGACGGAAGCTTTCAGGATCGATCGCTCGCGGCAGCGTCGTCTAAATGCAACCGCGGTGGCGTGGCGATCATTCACCGGCTCGACGACGCAGAGCGTCGTCCTGTTCGGCCTCTGATACGTTGTACGTCTGTATATACGTACAGAGGAGCGTCTCGCCTGCCGGATATCGAACGCAAGCGCGCTCGGCCCGCAATGCGACGGGTCAAGGCCTCGGCGACCGTTAAAACAAAAACGGGGAGGGGCAGCGGCCCCGTTTATGTCGGGCCGGGACGCTGCTGGCTGGTTCGTCGGTTGGGGTAGGAGTCGGGGGGTGTTATGTGATGTTCGCGATGACGTTCGGCCACCGGAATAGAGCGTCTCCCGTGCCCGCGATGCGCAACAGTTGGATTGATGGCGGGGTAACCTGAGAGGTCGTAAAAATGAGACGTCTTTCACGTGCCATCACCGGGGCGAAATGATCTGGAATGTAGAGGGTTTTAAACGATTATGAGTAATGATCCGTTTGATGATGATTTAAACGTAAAAGGCATAGCACAATTGTCATCGTAAAAGTTATTGTGCCAGGAATTGTAATAGTTAGGGACCGGACTAAAAGGCACGACAAAAAATAATTTCTCAAAATTCTTACGTGATGGAGGAGATTTCAAATTAGTTTTAGAATATGCATGAAAAACGACATAAAATTAATGTTGGCGCCCGGTCGAAGAAGTTACAAAACGCGCCTGCCGGAGGATTAACTGACATGGAAGTGCAAAATAAATAATTTAGGCATAAATGAATTTGAATAGACTTTTTAAAGACAATGGAAAATAATGCCAGTAAGTGGTAACCTATAAGTAGTACCGTAACCAATTATTGTACCTTACATAAATGATTACTTATGAGTAAGTATTTCACCTATTAGCATTGTTGGGTAAGATACTCGCTGATTGTTAACAGTATACATTATTTGTAAAAAGTTTTCCCGGGCTGTTGAGCCGTGGTCTAGCGGAATTACTTCCATACGTTTCGTTCACAACTGCGGTGAACATCTTCAGCGGCGAGGTGGAAGTTTCCTTCGCGATGGCTCGTCGTTTAGTGATCCAACATCATGGGTGATGTTATATATAGTCGGTGCCTGTGTAACAGGCGTGACGATCGCTTCCGACTAAAAGGCACGAAAAAAATAATTTCTCAAAATTCTTACGTGATGAAGCAGATTTTAAATTAGTTTTAGAATCTGCATGAAAAATGACATAAATGAGAAAAAAATTGTGTTGGACACCGTTATCTACTTCTCCACCGTTTTCAAAAAGATTTTTTTAAGGCCGAGAGGTCGGTGGAATTTAGAGGGTGCAGTGTCCTTTTTCCCTGCTTTTGGTATGAAGATGACTTTTGGCTCTTCTCCGTACTCTTGGAATATAGCTCAGCTCCAAATTACTCCGGCTTATTGAGATCATGTGTGGAGAGATTTCGTCCTGCCCTCTCTGAAGTAAGACTGGAAAAATCCTGTCTACTCCCGGTGTTTTGAAAGGCGGAAAAGTACTTATAGCCCATTTGCTGCTACATATGTGTGTAGCCATTCTAGTAATTTTTCTATTTGCTTTTCTATATTGCTCGGAAAGATTTTTCGATTTTTACCCACATTGCTTTCAGGGAAGTAAGTCTCTAGAAGTAAGAGTGCTCTTTCTTCTTCACTTTCAGTGAAGCTTCCGTCTGGCTTTCTTAGTGTCATTCCTGTATCGATTCTGCCCTTCGCCACTAGGGGAAGGTGGAGCAAGATGGGAACATTAAGCTTTAGAACACTGCATCAGGATTGCAAATTGATATACAAGGTTCTAAGTACGCTTGTTGTAATCTTTAAACATTTATCTGCTGATGGATGAATTTACAATTTTTCGATGGGTACTCTTGATGTTGTGAGAAAATTTTGAAATGAAATGTGTAAATACACCATCTTGCCCCACCATGGGGGCAAGATGGGGTTCCAGGTGAGTTAAGAATGGGTCGTACCATAAATCTAGGTAATAGGTAAAAAAAAATAGATTCTTAAAATATTCTTAAAAACATGCAGGAACAAAGCTTAAACTCTTTAAAGCGGAACTACTTAAAATAAAAAAAAAATACAATAACGATAAGAATATTAAACTTAATCTTCATAATTGAGACAATAGAAGAGGAACTCATCCATGTTATTCGCGCAGCCTCCATGTACCCAACCTCGCCATCCATGGCATTGCATCAATACTTCCCCTTACAATACTAACATTGAACGTCATCTTCCTCAACAGAAGAACTTGATTATTTCCTTGACGTTTTATAAAAATCTATCTATTTGCTTTCCTTACAAAATTCGGCTGACGGTACCTGGGACATGCTCCGGGATGATATGTTAAAAAAATTCAGTTTTGTGAAGGAATTCATCATAAAGCTCAGTAACAGGAGCGAGTGGGATCATAACACCATCTTGAACTTGAATAGAAATGCCATCAAATGGTATACTGATGGCTCCAAAACGGCAGAGGGAACTGGAATAGGAATATATGGGCCTAGAATCACACATTTTGAAAGCTTGGGAAAATATCAAAGTATATTTCAGGCGAATATACACGCTATTGAAAGATGTGTTCAGTTCAATATGGAAAGCAGGAGATTATCATCATGTCTGATAGTCAAGCAGCCATCAAAGAGCTGAGCTCATATTAAATTAGTTCATCTAGGCAAAAGGAATAAAGTAACCCCTCCTGTGGGTTCCGGGTCACACAGGAGTGGAAGGAAACGAAATAACGGGTAATCTCGCAAAAAAGGGGCTGGAATGCCTTTTGTAGGGCCTGAATCCTTTTGCGGGTTAAGTAACAGTACAGTAGAATACTGATGAAACTAAGAATAGAATGGAGCAGAGAAAATCCAGTTACTGGGAAAATCTCCAGGGAATGAGGCAAAGTAAAATTCTTCTGGGAACTTATAACCAGAAGAGGTTTACAGAATGCATCAACCTGAGTAAGAACAATGTTCGCATATTAACAGGAATACTTTCAGGCCATTGTAGATTGAAAGGACATTTGAGTAAGCTTGGATTGGAAAAGGAATTTGAATGTAGATTTTGTGGGGAATAGGATGAAACACCCATCCACCTCCTCTCAAACTGCGTAGCACTGTGCAACTCGAGGGCGTTGCACCTGGGAGCATGTGAAATTGAAGAAGGAGACTTACCAAGACTGGGGCCCTCCGATATCCTACACTTTCTGAAAGGAATAGGATTGGAAAGCCAGCTATAAAGCAGCAAGAATAGGGGACACAACAGATCTTTTAGGTCGCAGTGTAACATCACCCTTGCATTACATACATACATACATCACTTCATATATTTTCTGGAAAAGAAAAGCGGATACAAAAAGATTTTTACAGTTACTTTCATCCAAACATGATACTAAATGTGTATTGACCTTGACCTCTTCAAGTTTAAACTTATCCTGAAAATTTTTCATAAATTGTCGTTATTAAAATAAAGTATAAGATAGAAGAATTTGATTTAAATTGAAATGAAACAATTCAAAATAAACCTAATATAGAATTGATCGAGTGCTTAGCACTGAAAATATGGAAAATTTAAGGATTGAAATATATCCCCCAGCATTAAAAATCCGAAACGCGATTCAAGGACCTCGGAAACGGCTCAACACGTCTCGAATTGCACCAGGTTTCATCCGACCTCCAAAGCCCTTTTATCTCGTCTCCTTCTTAGCCCCGAGCGTTTTCATTCCACGACCGGAAAATACCTCATTTCGTAGCGCTTATCGATCTCCCAAACCGTGTTACACTTGTCTCTCGATCGCCGATGGCTGTTTTCCCTATTTCCGAGTGGATAACACGCAGCACCGCGCCCGGGGACGTATTGGTTTCTTCTTGCGATATTACCTCGAACGCTCCTGCGAACTGGGGAGTTGGAGAGCGTCGGGAAATTGTGTAGGGGTCGAATGCTCGAGGGCAAGTGAGCTATTAGTTGCGTGATGGAGGAAAATCTAGCGTAAATTGGTATTGGGGGGGAAATCGTCGCGATGATCTTTAATGTATATGACGGAATGGGGGGATTAAATGGTTGATAATCATGCAGAAATGTGCTGTAGGATTGCTTTTTGAGGTGTAAGAAAGGATTTTGTGAAAATAAGGGAAATCTCGGGACATTAAACAAAAATCATTGAGAAAAACTATTTTTTTTTGTTATAAAACCGGATTTCTAAATTCGCGGAATGGGTTATAAATAGCGGCATAATTTCTTATTTTCGTTTTATTTTTTTTATTTTTCAATGTAATCTCCTCTGTAAGAATTCGAAATTCCACCCTGTATAATACAAGTATTTAAATTCATTTTAATAATACGTAGTTAATAGGTACCGTGGCTTTTGTTGAAGTAGCGTCTACTTAACAGGAAATAATAGTCTATTTTCGTTTAAAGACTCGCAGAATTAAAATAATATGGTATTACTTTGTATGTTATCTGCTTCTTTGTTTATTGCATGTTACAAATGCTGTTCAGCAGTTCCCACGTTCCTCTCAAGTAGGGCGTTTGAAGATCAGAAAAATAACGCCTTCGGTCATACTTGCGCCCTCCTGTAAAGAGAGGGCGAACTAGTTATCGGTGCAAAATGACGTCACAACCAAAGTTTATAAAAACCCTTAACATTGCTGTTTTCAATTAATTAGTCCGCGGTCGTTCAATTTTGCTTCAGGAATAAGCACGCGTCCCCTTCTTCGGGCGTTTCTAATTCTTCAAATTGAAACTTCTCATCTTAAAATTTTGCATTCAAAATAAGCCTAAAAATTCGAGAACAGGAAGCAAAAGCTTTCCTCGAGAGGTGTTTAGGGATTTTGTGCTAAATCCGTTTAAATTCCCCTTTTTGCTTTGCTTAAATTTTTGTGAGTGTTGTGTAAGTTTTTGTGCCCTATAATTTGGATTACGAGAAGAATTAATTACCCACATCGGCCGGTAAGATTCCTGCTTAAAACTAACCAAAGCAATACGTAAAAACTGTAACTCGTTCGCTCTTTCTCTCTCTCTTAATAAATAAATAATATGTAAGTATGAATTACTAGAATTTAAGTTAATCAACAATATCAAGAAAAGCTTAAGAGTTCATTTAAAAAGGTTGAGTTTCGTTTTGTCTTCTGCTTATTATTTTAATAAATCTGTAGATTGTTAGTTTGTTTCCAATGTCTTAAATGATTCAATATATAATTGTAAAAATATAAGTCGTTCTATTATTTCACTATTTAAAAGAAGTTCAGTTTAACCCCTAGTAAAGACCCGGAGAGGAAGTTATCATCAGTAAGAGAAAGCCGACGATGTAGGTAAATCAGCAATCTTTAGGCTAACTAACGGCCCTGCTTCGACTGACGGAGGAAAACACCGTTGGGAAACAACTTTGGCTAAAATTACTAAAACCATTCGCTACCGAACAAAAAGTTTCTCAGCAGTGGCTCGCCGGTCAAAAGAGCAGGAGGGATTGTCTGCGAGATGGAATTTGGCTTGTCATATTTGGGCTGGCCATCCCCAAAAGTTTCCAGACAAGAAAACCCGTTCCGTTACACCTCTAATAATATAATCTAGTCTAGAAGTTCCGATTTAGTTGCTGAAATTCAAGGAGTTCGACAGGGCAGTATATTAGGACCGCTTCTATTTTCTTATATGCATATCAACGATGTTGGGTGTTACTTAAATGATTGCCAGTATTACCTTTATGCGGATGACATGTCAATTGTTGTGGGTGCTGTATTTTGCTGGTCTCCTAACAAGAAACTATAAAAATCATAAATTATTAAAAAAAAACAATTTCTTTTGAAATTTGAAGCTGAACACGTACCTGTTTGAATCTGCCGTCAGCATGTCTTCCTGCTGGGAGATTTTAGAGTGGTGATCGATTGTCTTTGCAGTACTAACAAGGGAATACACTTTGGTACTGCCTTATATTTGATTGTCGATTGACTTGATCTATTAATATACGCACCATTTAAGAAGAGATATTGGTAGTTTTATTTTCGCGTTGTGTAGGTACATCAAAAAAAAACACATTAGTAAAGTCCTTAAACTGTTTCAAAAATACCTGCCCAATTTGTTACTTAATAAAAAAACAGCATAACTAACCTCATTTTTTTTTTTTTGCAAATTTTATGACTATGTTGAGTGATATTTTTGCAATTTATGGAACATACATAGGGGTTGGTGGGGCAAGATGGGAACACTAAGCTTTAAAACACTGCATCAGGATAGCAAATTGACATACAAGGTTCTAAGTAGGCTTGTTGTAATCTTGAAACATTTACCTGCCTAATGGATATATTTACAATTTTTCGATGGATACTCCTGATGTTGTGAGAAAATTTTGAAAAGAAATATGTAAATACATATTTCTTGCCCATGGGGGTGATGCTTGTAAGGATTATTGTCTTTCCCTTGTTACGCTTTGATTGAACCTGTACTTTATTCCTAACATGAGAAATAGGCATTATGTCTTCGAGAAAGCATAATGGAGGTCACATCTTTCAAATCCTATCAGCCAATCTTTTTCTGCAATTTTTGCATTGTTCATGAACTTTCCTTAATTTTTCAGATCATCGATAAGCAAGGTTTCTCAAATCTTGAATTGTTAATCCTGAGACCCAATTCCATTTTGTCAAATATGTAAGTAGCTGTGTTTCGTCTTAGGGGGAAAAAAGTGTTTTTAGCCTAATGATTTTCTATGTTGGAGAGGTCCAACAAGCTGACGCACTTCTTCCACTTTTCTTTCTAGAATTGTTTGTGGTACCTCATACTCATTCTCTTCTCTTCTGTACCAACGACAACCATTTTTCAAGTAATGAAACGATTTAACTCTATACTTAAATATTCAACTATATCCAGTCATAACGGACCATACTGAAGAGTAAGATAGTGATGTCCCCATGTTGCCCATCCTAGTAGCCCCATCTTGCCTCTTTAAGACATTTTCTGGTTATGTTATAATACATGTTAAATATTTGAAATAAACAAATAAACACATTATAGAAAATACATGCAATACATGTCAATTAATAAGCACAAAAAAAGTAATTGTAAATAATTTACTTATACTTCCGATATTGGCCGTTGAACTCACCATCAAAACAATAAAGAAATTCTGGAAATTGCAAAGTTCACGCACAAACAGCAATAACTTTGTTATTACGACTAGTAAAGTTTCCTACATTACAACAAACATACAACAGCGCTTGAATAGACTTTTTAGACAATGGAAAATAATGCCAGTAAGTGGTAACCTACAAGCAGTACCGCAGACAATTATTGTACCTTACATAAATGATTACTTATGAGTAAGTATTTTACCTATTCGCATTGTTGGGTAAGATACTCGCCGATTGTTAACAGTATACATTTTTATTTACTTGCGAGGTGCCGAGTACATTTATAACGTATGGATTTTGTTTTAGTCAATAAGGTGTACTTCAAACTATTTATCGCTAATAGGTAGCTATGTAAATATTGGAAGAGAAACGTGTTGGTGATACACTGTCTTAGAGCTAGTTATAACAATTAGTTTTAAAAACAGCAAATAGGGGTTCAAAAAATCGGTAAGAAAATCAGAAATACTGTTAAATAAAAAATGGCGAATGCTTGGAGATAACGAAAGTCGTTCCAGGGGCGCATTTAATAACAACTGATAGCTGACCGATTTACAGTAAACAGTGATTTTCCAGGTGAGGTTCTGACCTCAAAATGTTTCCCCAAAAATGTAGCTACAAAAAACCCTCACATATCTGTGCAATAAAACCTCTCCGCTCATGTAATAAGAACTCGCAAAAGCATTTAATATAGTTTCTTTCAGTATTGCCCAAACGTCAAACGTTCAGAAAAAATATATTTAATTCCTGAAATATTGAATTCCTGACATATTTTCAAGATATTTTCTGTTAAAAGTGAGACACAAAAGCCATATATTTTTTTTCTCACCATTCGGTTACAAACAAGAGTCTTTATAAAAGATACTCTTATATACCTATACTTTACGAACTTATTGGGTCCTTTGATGTTTCATTTATGAGAAAAAATTCTGGAATTTCGTCTACAAAACACATCTGATAAAACAACGCCGCTTTCTACTAGCTTTCCCATCTTCTATCATTTCTTTATCTTCTATATTCGTACTTTTTGCTGATGTTTTTCTCTCTTTCAAGGTGTAAAATTGTGTTTTATGAAAGAAAACAGATACGTGGTATATATATGCAAATACGGCGAATACAGTTTGTGTCGTTTTGCCGTTGTTATTGATCCGAGTGGGGTAAATTCAAAATTAATACCGGAAACATCGGTAATTTACCGTTTTGGCCGCAACAACCGTTCGCGAACTTCGACCTTCTCTGCGTTGAGTGGCGTATGGGACGAACACGTCGATGAAAATCGATAAAAACCTCGACTCGCCAATTTTTCAAACTTCGCTCGTCGCGAGGAATTAACTGAAAATTCGCTGATTCCGGAAAAAGCTTATACTTCACCCTGAGCTGATTGGTGGAGGCATTTTATTTCTGACGTACCTAATGGAGGGAAAAGCACTTTGTTTTTCAATACAGCAATGCATAAATTATATTATAGGTACTGTAGATTTGGCTCTGACTTTTGAAATTTAATTCGCTTTAAATTTGTTGTTAATTGTAAATATAGCATGTCAAGTATTTCGTAGTATCAATTGTGATAAAATTTCATACTAATACATTATTATGAATGATCACTCGATGATATTGAATGATGAGTATAATCGTATGAATGGTTTATAATCGATTATTGTATACAGAGCTGGAATAGATGCGTCATAAAAGTATCTTCAATACTTGTAAAAAAAAAAAATTAGATACTAAGCTATACATTCTTTTCATTCATTTGGCATTAAATAAATTCCTAGATTTTTACATAACTACCTAAAGAACCTAACAAAGCATGAACTAAAACTGTGCCTCATACCTCTAATAACTTCTCTTGTTTCCCATACAAACGCACAGGTTCTTCATTTTATAATGAGATAACTAACCATTTATGAAGTGTCTGTTGTATAAAAACTATCATTAGATACTTTTGTAGTATGTATCTTAGAGTACACAAAGTATCTTTACATACAAAGTGAGCAACCGGATGTGACCACCACGTGACTTCAAATCTTAAGGTGGCAACATTGTTAAGTTGGTAGCACAAGATATGCTACATTTCTGGTTTTGTCAGATATTTGTATAACTTCACCTTCAAACAAGAGACATGTCATATTTTTTTTACTTTCAAAAATAAATTGCTTTTTCGATCATATGTACAACAAAAATACTTTGGTAAATATTTTTATTAAAAATTTCATCTACAATAAATGCTCGAAATGACTACTATCATTTTGTAAACATAAATGGATTCCTCGATGCATATTGTGAAACACGTTGTTTAAAACTTTTTCATTTATATCATTTACCGCTGTAATGATGGCATTTCTCAGCCCATCAAGAATATGGAGAGGCTGTTGGAACACTACTTTCTTTGAATGGTTAAACAAGAAAAAAATCTAGTGGTGTTAGATCACTCTAAAAGGGTGAAACCAAGCTTCATCGGAGAAGAAAGATATGGTTAATTGCTCCTCATTTAAACCATTCAACCATAAGCGATAATGTCGTCTTTGTTTACAATTTACTGCTTGCTCAGTCGTCTTGTACCTGGGTAACACTTCAAAAGTGCGCCATTACAATGAACCTGTCTTGTTTATCGGTGAATGCCATTTTTACTAGGCAAATCTGAGCGTTCAGTTCAGTAATCGTTAAAAACATAATTGCTGTACAATAAATGCTATATTTACGAAAATTCACAAGAAAATAGCAGGAAACGTAAAAAACAGCACTTTCAAACACGTTCTTTTCTTCTTCTGCTACTAATGGGAAAAATGGTTTTTATTCCTCGCAGGAAACAGGATACAAATTTTATTCATTCCACGAGCATATCTTTATTTCAAACACGTTAAATGTCAGATGACAGAATGTAAACAATAAGCAGGACAGCAAACAGTAAAATAAAAAATACACTATTTCTGTGACGTTCGTGATCACGTGGTGGTCACATTCGGTTGCTCACTCTGTACTTTGTGGTTTCTTAGACAAAAACCGTACTTAGATAAATAAGTAAATATCTTTTTACACAAGATACTTCCAGATCTGATATATCATTCTTTATTAAAATCACACGGGAAGAAAAGTGTATGAAAAATATTAACAATTGTAATGATAATTCCTAAAAAATAGTGTAGGATTAGCTGGGCGACTAGGCCGGGCAGAGTGTGCCCCCAGAGGGTGTTTGTGTCTCCCCTATACTATGATCAGTACTGGTGGATGACCTGCCAGCTATTATTGAAGCGCTTGCAGCCGAAGTGCAAACCTATGCGGACGATATCGTAACACTTTGAAGAGGATCAGAAGAAAGGACAATTTCCTCAGTCCTCCAAATGGGTGATTAACACCATTCGTAGTTGATGCAGCAGGGAAAACCTGAGTATTAACCGAACAAAACCACGGTAATACCGTTCACCAGGAAGAATAGAGTGGAACATTTGACACCATCCACTATTCAAGGTGTAAAGCGTGAATAATGTAAAATATCCAGGCCTTATTTGATACATTATCCTGGATCCGCATTTGGAAAAGATCACTCACAAGTAATCATCCCTATAATAGTATAACTGAGGCATACATAAGCCCCACTACCATATAATTTATTTCAAAAGACCAATAAACAACTTTACATTTAAGCTCATAGGTATAAGGGAAAAACTCTGATAGTATTGCAATAAAAAAGAATACTGTGTCCGCTAGAGATGTCGCAAGAAATGGCCGGCCTCGTAGTGCTCGTTCGAACGAGAACATCGCGAACAATCGCGAACATGTTGCCCACGACGTCAGAGAGAATCCACAAACATCAACAAGAAGACGATGCCCACAATTAGGCATCAGCAGACGTTCGTTGCAACGAATTTTCACAAAGTGCAAACTGTTGCAAACGAATTGCTGCCTGCTCACCGTCGGGCAAGGTTAACTTACTGCCATACTCTGTTGAACTTGGTGCAAGAAGAGGATGATTTCGTATCAAAAATCATAATGAGCGACGAAGCCCATTTCCACTTAAGTGGTTATGTTAACAAACAAAATTTGCTTTCCTGGGACACAGAGAATCCATATGAAATGCAAGAAGAGTCATTGCATCCCCTCAAAGTGACTGTTTGGTGCGGCATTTGCAGTGAAACAGTGATTGGTCCTTATTTTTTTTTTGAAGACGTCGATGGCACTACCGTAACCGTAAATGGTGAGCGTTACAGGCAGACGCTAAACGAGTTTTTTTTGCCGCAAGTTGTTGCATTGTGTCTCGATCATTGTTGGTTCCAACAGAACGGAGCAACCGCTCACACAGCTCGGACAACTATGGAGATTTTGAGACACCAAATTCCCAGGTCGAGTGACCTCCCGTTTTGGAGATTTGAACTGGCCGTCCAGATCGCCAGATCTAACAGCACCAGACTTTTTCCTTTGGGGTTTCTTAATATCTCGCGTTTTACCGCAACAAACCACGAACCTTGTAAGCCTTGAAAGCTAACATTGAAGCAGAAATCGCTAATTTGCAGCCAGATGTTTTGCGAGCAACAATTCAAAATCCCGTAAAACGAGCGCAATTCTGGATCAACTCAGGAGGTGGCCATTTGAGCGATATAATTTTTTCCAATTAATGTCATCAATTTTACACTTTCAAATAAACTCTCAGAGCTCTTTTTTCCATTTATAACAAAATGGCAGGCAATTCAAATTATTCGTTTGAAAATATACAATTATAGAACCGTACCAAAAAGTTTTAATATTGTAACGGAAACGTCAAAACCAAATCCCGTTTCACAGATAACCCCTCCTGTTCTTTCGACTGACGAGCCACTGCTGGAAAACAGTCTTTTTGTTCGGTAGCGATTGGTTTTAGAAGTTTTAGCCAAAGATGCTCTCCAACAGTGTTTTCCTCCGTCAGTCGAAGCAGGGCCGTTAGTTAGCCTAAAGATTGTCGATTTACCCACATCGTCGGCTTCCTCTTACCGAAATAACTTCCTCTCCAAAACTTTACTACGGGTACAAATTAAACTTCTTTTTAAATTAGGTATGGCGAAATAATAGAGAGACTATTTTTTGACAACTATATATTGAATAAATTGAGACAATAGAATTAAACTATCAAGCTACAAATTAAATAAAATAACAAGTAAAAAAACAAGACACAATTAATTGGATGAATATTTTAGAATTTTAATGTTGGTTAACATAAGCACTAGTAATTTTTACTACAAAAATGATTATTTTTTTTAAGGGAGAGAGAGCGCGAACGAGTTACGGTTCTTACGTATTTGCAATGGTTAGTTTTACGCAGAAATTTTGAACATCTTACCAACCGATGTGGGTAATTAATTCTTCCCGTAATCCAAATTATAAGACTCAAAACTTACACAACACTCACAAAAATTTAAAGAAAGAAACGGGGAATTTTTCGAACGGTTAGAGCACAAAAACAAAACACCTCTCGAGGAAAGCTTTTGCTTCCTGTTCTCGATTTTTTCAAGCTTATTCTAATTGCAAAATTTAAGAAGAGAAGTTTAATTTTAACTTTAAGTTATGGAAACGCCCGGAACGAAGGAAACGCATGCTTTTCTGTAGCTAAATCGAAGTACCGCGGACCAATTGCCTCCAAACAGCCATGTAAAGAATTTTTATAAACTTTGGTTGTGACGTCATTCCGTACCGATTACTAGTTCCGTTCTCTTTACAGGAGGGCGCAGAATGAACGAAGGCGTAGAGTAACGTGGGATTCGCTGGTCAGTATTTGTAACATACAATAAACAAAGAAGCAGATAAAAATTAAAATAATACAGTAGTATCTCAACTACGCGAGACTTTAAACAAAAAATAGACTATTATTTCCTGTGAGGTAGACGCTGCTTCAGCAAATGCCACAGTACTTACCATCAACGTATTAATAAAATGAATTTAAATACTTCGTATTATACAGGATGGAATTTCGTATTCTTACAATATTTTGCTATGCAGGTAGTGCAATAATTGGAGATCATGCCATCTGGTGCATTTCTTGAATACTAACGAGTAGTACAAACTGTGATGTTTAAAACAGCGATGTATGTCCTTTCAACTAGTCCAAGTTTCTTTAATTCGGATAAAAACTACAGAGCTTATAGCTGGTTTAGTTTTACATGATTAGGCAACGCCTATTTCATTTATAACTCGCAATATGACAACATATCTTTAATCAAAGTAGTGCCAAATTACTTAAGGTTTTTAATGGAATATTGGAAATAATAAAATAACTTATGCTGAAACTTCTTCCAGTTAATTTAAAATTTAACGTTGACCCTGGCAATGCCCCCCTTTCTCCTCCCTAACGTTTAGAATGCTTTGTTTCAAAAGAAAAACATTTCAGCATCTTTTCCAAAGGCAGAACCTGTAACAAATATAGTCTTTAAAGCTTAATTGAAGGTTGAGTGGATTAGCAATGGTGGTCTGATGGCTTGTGCTCTTATTACTTTGTCTTATTTTACATATTTGTTCAACGTTTGTAATATGCTTTTTTGCTCTCTTTCTTCAGTATTAAGGTTACTAATGGTTGAGGGGAAGAGCAGATGCCTCCCAATTATTGGGGACATTCTGAACTCCGTTATGTTTGTCCATTTGTTTTGTTTCTTTTGTTTAGATTCATGTGGTATTATTTGTAAAAATTATTCATAGGAGAAATAGAGTCACTATTATTAGTAGAGACCGGATTATATGCAAAGAAAAACTGGAATATATGCGCACATATATATGCATCGATTTTTGAGAAAATATGTATAAACTTGGGGCATATATGCAAAAAAATTGCGACAATATGCAAAATTTTTACATAAAATAAATAAGAGCAGAAATTTAAACATTAACTTTATTGCACAAATTTTTTTCACAACATATTTCTGAAACAATTTATAATTAAATGTTTTTCAAAATTGTGTAAAAGCAAGTTTTGTCTTCTATCAGAATACATATGTTTCGAAATAGAAAAGCTTCTTTCAACATCCACAGATGTAATTGGTGCATTTTTAACTTGCAATACAGTTCTAAACTAAAATTAAAGTCGAAACCGTTTACTGTTTCACCTTCCAAATTTTTCTTAATTTCTTCAATTTTCAAATACCCGCAATTTTATTTATCACTTTTTTCAATTTATCGTATATAGAGTTACCTATTATACCCTTAACCTTCTTACATAGCATATCAAATTCGTCTGCTATTTCGACTGATTCCGAGAGCGACATCCCTTGCGTTTCTAGTTTACGAATTTGAAATAAAGCTATCATTTGACTTAATATACAAAAGGTTTTGTAGCAATTCTGTTGATGTTACTATTTTTTTACAGTTTTCTAGAGCAATGCAGTCAGCAGTGATTTCAAGAATTACATTTTTTATTCCTTCTAAATTGAGGAAACCCATGAGCTAAACAAGTGGTATGAATAATGTTACTATAAAAAAAATTTAAATTTTGCGCGGCTTTTATCATGTATGGTGCAGCGTCGGACAACATTAGTAAAAATTTTTCACAAAGTATACTTCCAGGTAAAAAGAAATTTGATAAACCTTCTTGAACGAATTGGGCAATTGTCACATTATTTGTTTTTTGAAGTTCTTTACAATAAATTAAATGTGATTTACCTACAATATCTTCATGAAGAATTCTTATTAACAAATGGGCAATATAACGGCCACACTTATCCGTACTTTCATCTACCATGATATAAATAAAATTATTCCCTACCAATTGTTGAATTTCTGCTATTGTTTGCTGGTAACAAGATGACATAATTTTTTCGTAAGGTACTTTCGCCAGGTATATTATGTTTGCAATATTTTTGCAGAAATGATTTCAAATTAACATTGTTTAATCTTACTAATGGTTTGTTAGACGAAATTAATGCGTTACACAGATCCGTATTATATTCTTCTTGTTCTGAGTGTCGTGAAGTTGATGCTACACACTGACGTATAGATTGCTGCACACATGCGGTTCGCTTTAGTTTTGTCACATTTTCCAATATGTGATGGAGTTTTAGCGTGTGTGATCAATCAGGTATTTTCTCTCGAGAGACACAACAATGAACAATTGTCATTTTTATATAAAAGTTAAAGAATTTAAAAACAATTGTGAAAGCTTTCAGTAAAATAAAAACATACCAGTTTCACTGCAGGTCGACAAAATATTTTGTTGTATCCTTTGCCAGTTCAGGATATAGCCTAATCATAAAGAAATTTTGTTCGTCATATACTGCATTGAGTGTACGCACAGTATTTAAAAACGTAACACAATTACCATGCTGTTTCGCTCAAAGATATTCAATGAATGAATAGTTTATTTGGGAATTAATAATAATAAAACGTATTTACCACGTCCCTTCTGCTAGGCGAAGTTAAACACGTGTAGTTCTTGGAAAAAAGAATTAGAGAACCATGTAAAGATGTATCGTTACTGAGAATGTCGTTGTCGATCTACATTAAGAATTACTAGGAAATTTTTACTAATAGAAAGGATAAGAAAAAGCTTAAATATGCAATATATGCAACTTTGTAAAAAATATGCATAGAATGCCTAAATATGCAATATATGCAATCACTAATTAGCGCTAATTAACTTCAATTAGTGTAATACGTCTTCATATAGACTATAATTAAAGATAGGCAAAAAATAAAATATAGGCACTTTGCATATAATCCGGTCTCTAATTATTAGTATTATTGTTATTTGCCATTTTAGTTATGATTTTTCCCATCACTACAGCTATTGTAGTTTTCAAGATATCGCCAGTCTCGCAGTATTGCTAGTCTCCACCCTTACTAGGGCACCACAAATGTAATACTCGAGGGAATATTTGTTCCTAATTATCCAGTCTCTTCTCATCCTCAGCACGTTCTTTGTATTCTGAATTGATACATATGAATATATAGATCAAACAAATACTTACCTTGAACATCCACAACGTAACTTTAGAACACTTTAGAACAACAATGCGCAATTCCTGTACGTATACCGATGAAGACAATTCCAAAGGCTGTAACTTAACCACGTCTCCTCGTGATAATCCCACCTTTATAATTCGGTATTAAGAGACGCAGATGTGCACAGCTATGTATAGTATTACGGAATGCATCTGCAGTAACGTCGGAGTAATTTAAGCTTATACCTATTTGAAACCAGGAGAAGTACGCAAATATGTAAACTCGTGCGGATAGTTCATACTGTTCACCTGTAATGTTTTGCATAATAGTTATGATAAAAAGTGTGCAATATGCATAATACAGTCAGACAATTTCACTTCTCGTTTTTTTTTTTTGATAAAAAGAAATTCTCAGCAAGATTATGATGCATACGAGTGCTTAGGAATCGCGATACTTCTGTCACACGACTTTTAAGGCCCAAAATAACCCCAGGACATTTTGAAATATCCTTTGCGAAGAAGAGAACGGTCGCCCTGGATATCGTATCCCATCCGTCAAGCGTCTTCTTAAGGAACCGAATTGAATTATAAATATTCTCATCTGCGCGTCCCAGAAGGGCGATTTCAATTCTTACCGCAACACGGTATTAGAAATAAAATTGCAAATTTCATAAAACCGCACGGCACGTCTAAGTACAAAGCGCGCGCGTGGGGTTAAAGCTCATACTGTATTAACCCCAGCACGAGAGCAATATGCGGTTTATAGGATTTGTGGAATGAGCATAGTTTGTTTGATGGTTCTTGTGTTAAAGAGCTACACATTGTAAAATTTTTTATTACCCAATAGAGAGGAAGGAGGTCTACACCAAAACCAATAATACTGTCCGGAAACAATGCAAAAAAATATTGTTCACATCATGAGATAATGCATTAAAATTGGTACAAAGAACGAATTCCTCACATCAACGAAATAATTTTATCAAATGACGAAGGAATTTATTGGGTAATAAATCATTCGTTATACAATATGGTCAATTAAATTTATCCTCTAGAAGGCTATGAGTTTTATTTTTCAAAATATATGCCTGTACAAATAAAACAATCTGTATATGTATGTATGTTTGCAGGGCTTTAATGTTATAATGGCAAAACGAGTCGGTCCTAGTATTCGTTAGTATAAATTGTCTTGTGGCGCTAAATCCCCGTCGCGCGCGCCACAAAAAATACAAATCGAACATGAAATAAGGTAACTAGTGGGTAAACTAACCACAGTTGTTGACATCATATTGACAGTTTTATTGTAATGAGGCGTTGAGTAATTTGGTTTGAATAATTATTTGTTCTGTTATAAACAAACTCTTACTTTGTTTAATGTCCCCTATTAGTCTTTAGCATTCTATGAAGAGTAAAAAAAAGCTAAAAAACTGTGTTAAACTGATAAACTATTGAGTGATAAGAAATATTTATGAAAAATAATTATAATCATCTAA